>BQMF02000712.1:0-150841 GCA_027922465.2 Turritopsis dohrnii | reverse complement strand
AAAGTTCTTAGCTCGCCAAAGCAAATACTGAGCTTTGATTGGTGCAAAACGATGTCATCATTATGCTTTTTCTTGCAGTCCGGGCAATACGTCGGATGAGCTGCGCAGTAAGGAAAGGAAAATGAATTTTGTAATTCTTGGGGTTTTTATGCGATTTATGTCACCAATAGTAGCTTCTCAGCATTAGTTTCTCCTGAAGAACATGCGTATATCTCCTTGTAGGTAAAGGAAATTTGGTTATTCTAGTCCATTCATCCCTCCCCACCCTCGTGTGTGGTGGTGACGAATCGTCTGCGCTGTCTGTACTGTGTGTGTGTGGTGGTGTGATTATTAGCTTACCGAAAGCTAGCTGTACCTTAACCGTACCTTAGCCGTACTTAAGAAAATATGTCTATTTAGAATAGGAGAATGTATTTAAAGCAAAAAGATCAATAACAACTGCTGTAACAGTATTACTGAAATACAACTTACAGTTAGTTAATCAACATATATCGCCACTAAAAAGACGAACATTTCCATTTCAAAATTAAGTAATGATAGTAGGTGATCTGCGGGGAAGAGAAGGTAAGGGAATCCCCCGTGCCACATCTCAGATCCAGCTGCTCAATGTAAGTCTAATATATATATAAACTTGTAATAAAGCTTCCTGACCAAGGATAGTGAAAGGAGTGAACATAATAGTATTCATGACGTCTGATTTACAACCGTATTAAGAAATTAAGGTCAGCCGTACCTTTTTTTGGTCAGCCGTACTTAATTTTTGAGTTCCACTAACAGATTCGAGGTCAGCCGTACCTTATTTTATCCAGCCGTGCTTAATTTTCAAATAACAGTATCAGATTCGAGGTCAGCCATACTTAATTTTCGAGTTGCACTAACAGATTTGAGGTCACATAAATGAGCGAATCAATGTAGCTGAAATTCTACAAGGGAAAAGAAGATTCATGATAATCTCTACGATGGAGTATAGCATTTATCGCCTAAAATACTACTTATTGATTTAGTTAGAATTTGAACTTGGAATACGAAATAATGCTAATTTATTATTGTTATATCACTTCTCTAACTGCTTTGAACTTGATTGAATTACTTTTGTCATACACAGCAGCTTAAATCGTTGGTTTTCTTAAGTACGGCTAGCTTTCGGTAAGCGATTATTATTATTGTTATCATGATGAATATTTTACAAGGATAGGTACTTTTTAGATAAAATCTGCTATCAATATGTCTCCTTAATTGATGGTGATCACCTGTCACTATAATCATTCCTATAACTGTTTTCTTTAGATAGGACCTTGCTTTATTACCAACTGAACAACTGCTTTTCACTGAAAAACCTTTTCCATTAACCTAATATCATGTATGTATTATATTACCTTTTGTATTTTTATCTTCTTTTTTGGTAAACACCTCATGTAAGTTTTCTATCTTTGACGTCTTAGCTATGTGTAAAGTATAACAATCAACAGCATCTTGAATTCATCAATCAAATACACCACTCTCCTGAGAACTGTATGACAGGGTGGATTGATGCATGTAATCCAGCAGCTGAAAGGGGGATTGGTCATAAGTCATAAGTCATGACTGCTGCCAAGTAGAAAGCTGTTCTTCTTTCATCAGTGGTGATACTGAAGTGCTGGCGGTTGTATTAAGTTCCTACAGACTCCAATTACATATTATATTATAATTTCATAATATAAGCATTTGGCAGTCATTAAACATGTGAAACATGCACTTAAAAGTCTAAAAATTATATGGATAATAGGAATATGTTAAAACTGAAGAGACTACATATCTTCTTACTTCATTAGGATGACGGCAAATGACGTATATACTAGAACATCACTCCTTGTTACTTGAGAAACATAACATTCCCTAATGGTACTGTTGATAGTATATACATTTATAAACAAACAAAAACAAGTCAAGGATGACAAAAGAATTTTGAAATTTGTTTTGGCTCATCCATTAACTTTATGAAACGTCACTTATGTGTTATATAAATTGATAAAAATCTGCACAAGCAATTTATGATCTTCATACATTCAATAGGGGATGACTTTAATGGAGTGGTTACTATAACGGAATACTTCTGACTGAAAAAGACTGACATATCATGACTGCTGACTTTCAACACAAGATCTTCTCAGGAAGTCAAATTTTATGCTACATTTTATTTTACATTCTTTTTTCCACTAGGTTCTGTGTTTGTTTTCTGTTTGTATTGTTGCCTTTTATAGATATTGCATGGCTGGTGCTGATATAGCTATGGATTTAGATTCCCAAACCATTGAAAATGTAATTTCAGGTCAAGGTACATTACATTATGTGGTGTATTTATTTTTGAAAACAAAGAAAAGTTTGTTTTTTTTTCTCTTGCTGATGAATCTTTTACTGATTTAGGTGAGGCATTAAATGATAGTAGAACTGCACATGATGAAGGTATACTAATAAAACATGTTTTACAAGTCAAATTTGTTTCTATATTTGGTTATACAATTTATATACTTGCTTTGTAGGAGTCGATTTGGAAGTATCCTCAGAGATGGATGTAAATATTCTTGATGGTATATAATAATTACTATTTAATACAAATTCAACATTTAGTTCTGCCATGTTATTATACGTCTATATATCTTTTTCTTTTTCATTTTGTTCCATATCAAGATTGCAAGATTGCAAAGGAAATATCACTTTTATTTCTAAAATGTGGTGAGGCAGCCAGTTTTGAAAATGCTTTTCAGCAAATTATTGTCTCTGTTATCATGGATGATGACCTGAATTGCACAAGAACTCCAGATGTATTGGTTCTTGAAAAGCAGCTTTTAATGTTATCAACATACTCTGACTGCACTGATGGTATTCTTTATGCCATACCTCTTATAATGGATGTTAATGGAGAATTAGTTTTATATATACGGTATAAATTTGTCTTGTTTTGTTTTAATTCTTAAGTTTTTGGTAGTATTATATGGAATACTATCACACTAAAGAAATTTTTTTAGGTGTTTTGAAACTGGAATCTTCCAGGGCTTTTTCAGATCATGCTGGCGTGATTTATTTTGTGATGTCATCTTAACTCATAACATCAAAGGATGTCATGTAATAAATGTTTACAATCATTGGGATATACTTGCTGCTCAGAAACATCGTTTGGATTTACAAAAAGGTTAGATAAAATTTCAAGAAGTTTTGAATTCTAATATGATTGTTGATTGCAACTAGTCAGTCAGTTCAGGCAAAACAAAAAAATCATAGTTAAGATGAACATGTGAATGAACAGGTCCCAGGACATTGATTGATATTGTTTGATGTTAAAGATAACTAGATTTGTAATTGTAAAAATTATTTTACACCACAAACCATTGCTTGGAGATAAACAATATTATATAGGAAGACTGTAAATGATACAATGCATTTTTGGTTATTGTTTATGTTTATAGAAAACCGATCTGCACAAAATTCTAAAATATTCAAACAGATCACCCAAACCAACAAGAATTCAATAAGTGCCTGCTTACCGATTGCACATGCTGTTTTTAAGAAAAAGATGGATGTGTTTGCTCCTGGTTTTGTTGTCTATTGTCAGAGAATGGCACGATACACAAAACCAAACTCTAAAGCAGATAAGTGGTGAGTTTTAAGTTTCTGCTGATTTCATAAATAATCATTCCTGAAAAATGTCATTTACCTTTTTTTGTATCAGTTTTTTAAGGAGTTTTGAATGGTTTTTCTAGAAGTCATAGAATATGTTTACCAAATGTTTTCTATTGTCAGCAATCTTTAGCTTGACAGGCATTTACATTAAAGCAGCTCTACCCTTAAAAATCCTGACATGACCCTACAAGATCCTGACATGAACAGGATCCTACCAGGATCCTACTAGGTACCCGCACAGGATCCTGCAGGATCTTACATAGGATCCAGTTAGGATCCTGTTAGGATCCTAGCCAGGATTTCAACCAGGGTATTTGTCCTGCTGTATAAGATGCTTTCCAAAAGACCTTTTTTTTCAGTTTCTTCAAGGTTGAGGGGCTTAATGATTCAACTTTTTGGCAAGCAAGAATAAGAATTACATAACTGGTCGTCCTTCAACGCTGGTCTTAGATATAAAGATGTTTACAATGAGTATATGGACAAAGAAGAATTATCTTTATACCAAACAGTTTGCCATTCTATCTTCTTGTCCTAACACCCATCACTGGACAGCTAGGAAAAATCATGGCGTGAAGAAGTATGAGTATTTCTTAACCTCATGGGAAGTCACCAAGAAATTTAATTTTAAGCTCCCTACTATTATTGAGAGGCAGCCAATTGAATGACATATGGGCCATAGTTGACGAGATTGCTGCAGTTGTACATCATGTAATTTTAAAGGATTTTCATATTGCATCATTACCAGCCAAAGTTACGGCTAAAAGAAGTGTGAGTGTTATTACATGAATTATTCAACCCAACGTAGTTTTTTTTAATACTTTTCATGCAAACTAATCGCATACAAATTTTTAATTGGTATAATTGATTTTTTTTGCTTAGAAGAGAGCTTATTTTTCTTTCATTTTAGACAGAACAAATGCCTGTGAAAAAAGTGCGTCTGGAAAGAGTCGACCTCTTGAACCAGCTTGGGCTATCAGATAGTGATTTTGAAAGCATGCAACAACAGTCCACTATGTCTTCCACTGTGTATGAAAAATTTCAAACAAAATTTATTTACTGATGGCACTTTATGTTGGCGGGGAAAATTCATTTTCGAGACAAGTGGTTGTTATGAATGACTATCATTCTGAAAGTGGAGATTTTAAAGTATGTTATTAAGTGATATCTTATTTCGTAACTGTTGAAAATTCAAATAAAGTTTATAAAGGAAGTGGTCTTTCTTCTATTACAGTTGTTATTACGTATTTATTCCATCTTTCATGATAGTTTAACGATTTTGTTATGGTTACACGGACTGTAAACGAAGTTACGGCACGAGTGGTTTGTTCATGTGAAATATATAAAGTTTTAATGGCGACAGTGCAAGTGAGTTTTGATGGTGTAGATTGGAATGGTATAACTTGCTGCCATTGTAGAGTACTTGAAGAATTGCTATCTCAGGTGTGTCTTCTAAAAGTGAGGGGTAATGGTTTAGTTTTGTTTCTGTCATGGTAATATTTTTGCTTTGTTTCTATCGTAGTTCTCTTATTGTATTTCGGGAGATGTCACTGACCATGGCTACACTCTGCCACCCTCGACTGTTTCTTGTGAAAACGTTATGTCGCAGAAGCTGAATCTTGCTCTAGAAAGTGTGTCTATTCCCGTACTGGCACTTCCCACTACAAACAAGAATGTTGAAAAGTTTATTGTTAGAGCAAATTCTGGTCATCAGTTTGTCCATATTTTTAAATCGAACGTTAACAATACCGTATATGTCAAATGTTGCTCCGGCTTGTGCCAAAGTCTGTTCAGAAGAAAACGAAACCTTATTAGTTTAAACAACGCAGTAGACGTTTGTGATCACTTGGATGTTTTTAAGAGGTGAGCTGATATCATTTATCTCACTGATGAATCTTTAAAGGACTTCTCTTGTAGCATTAGCAAACTTGTTTTAGTTTTTGCACGTCTGTAAACAGTAGTCACTTAATGCTTTAAAACATATCGTCGCATTATCTTACAGCTATGTCGAGAATCATAAAGATAGGCATTCTCTTCTCCGCCTTATGGATGAAGGAGAGCCACCAGCTATCGATGGTCCTGTTTTGGATGATCACGTGGTGGAAGAGGAAGAAAATGAAGAAGAACACGTTACGGTGACTGATGAACTGGATGACTTAATTGATGTTAACAATGTAGGTGTTAACTTATTTACACATTCGACCTAGAACTGGCTTGCCAATGATGTTTCACTAGAAAATGTTTTGTAATTATATTTCAGATCGATAGTTCTCACTAACTCGTACTTTTAAATTTTAGTGTCACAATGGTTTTAATGTTGAAACTGGTCAGTGGTTGTTTTATTCTCCATACGGGAGAGATGTCAACACAGATCCTTCTGATGAAAAATTCTTGGCAAGTTGCGTGGAGCACTTCAAGTATAGCTATGAAGCTATTACCGACAAAACTTTCGTTCAGAATTTTCACCCTGTCTGTAATGATCCGACCTGTGCTTGCGAGGTGCGTTCATCGCAATTGTGACAATTTTTACTTTTGAAATTCAAGCACCGTTCTTTAATAGTTTAAGTTTCCTTGTAGTTACCGTGGCGAAAAGATGAAGATGGTAACCTTATCTTCAAGTGGATTCGGTGACAACGCTGTATACGAAATCTACAGCCGTACAATGTCAATTGAATAAGATTGTCTGTCGGAACAACAAATGTGAAATAAAATGGAATGGTATCCAAGAATATATTTATCGCATCTCTTCGCGAATATCCGTTGTTGAGGAACTTTGTTGGGAATTTGTGGACATGGTATGCAGTATGAAGTGCAATTTCGCCGCATTCTGTTCTTTAATGGACAAGACATATCGGAGAAATGGCTCATCTAAACCTTTCATGTCATCAAAAACCTTTCGGAAGCTGTTCTTTTCATGGGCTTCACATCAAAAAATTGAGTTCAGGGAACCATGTACTTGGTGTGGTTATTCCCCTCGAGTTCTTGCGTGCGATGCCACTAAAGTTGGTTTGTTGCAACAGAACTGCGATATTTCTCCTGTTGAGAATGCTACAAATGAGGCCTACATTCCTACCAAGCATCGACGATTTGACAGATGTTTTCTAGCTAATCCGAAAAAACGTGTTGAGGAGACAACTGCGCAACACATGGAAGCAGTAAAGAGTATTCGCCAAGCACGAAAACATCTGAAGGATATTACCAGCAACGGTTCGTCACTTTTGCAACTTTCTTCACAAGAGCAACAAACAAAGAATGAACAACTGCTCCGTGTTGTTCCAAGCGAATGCAAAAGTTTCATTGAAAAATTTCTCGTACAAGACATGACCACAGCACAAGTAGTCGCTGCAAAAAAAGTGCTTCATCTGTTAAGCTTCGATGCTCCTTTACGCAGTTTCATTCCTGTGAAAGTTCATAGCCAGATTGAAGCTATTTGTTCCAGAAGTATCGATGAATATGAATTTCGTGCGTTACTAACCGAATGTAGTAGATTCAATCCATCACTGGAACAATTCTTTAAGGCATTTTTCATCGATGGTTCTTTTCAATGTGAAGCACGATCATTGATTGCGTACATCTATGAGCAGGTTTTAACTGTTCATATGGAAGATGTTGCAGGTGCATTGCCTGAAGAGCTGATGAGATCTTATAACCCTCCTAAATTTGGCCGGGCATATTATTTCACTCCAGGTGGGAATCAGATTCGAAGTGTACGCAAGTTTTCGATCGATTGTCAAAATTCAGCAACAAACCATGATGATGTCCCATCAACATCTAATTGCAGTAAACGGTATCCTGTGGTATCAAAGAAAGGCGCGACGTTCCTGTTTCTTTGGTTTTGCCCTCAACACGGTCATTGTTATGGTTGCCATATAGTCAATGGTAGTGAGGGCAGGAAGGATCCTGCTTGCTCCCTGTATATGCATCTTCCGAAAGCACCTGACGTCATTTTCTATGACTTTGCTTGTTCGCTGGAGGAATATTGTTTAAATAGGGAAGCAGGATTCTTCAGGGAAACACGTTTTTACCATGATATATTTCATGGATTTTCGCATAATTGTTCCAATGTTTACAGCAGCAAGGGTCTGAACGGCTTACAATCAGCTAACACCAGTATCTGTGAACAATTTAACTCATTTTTGCAGTGTGTCAAGGCATCAGCAAAACAAATGTCACAAACACATTTCATGTTCTACATCCAATTTATGATTAACATCTGGAATAAGAAGAAAAAAACGTCATTTAATAATAAGCTGAAAGTGGCATTATCTGGCGCTGAATGATGGATGGATATTGAAATGATTTTTATTTTTTGCTTTAGATTAGTATAATTACTAGAACACAAACATCGAAAAAGTGAAACGTGTTGGTTCAGTCGGAAAGAAGCATTAGACAAACTTTTACTTACAGACAATTTTACGTTAAAGTCAATATTATTTTTTGTTGCAAGATAGAGGCTTTTTTCATTTTAATAGTTCCTTAAATTGTATTTGGCATTAGATTTTCCATCAAAAGATATCTGAAGTCTGAAATTTAGGCTAGTGCAGTGTGTTCTAAAAGAGAAAACCTTAATTTTGAAAACGCTAGTATTTAGCTTGGCTTGTGTATCTTCATGGTTTCAACACTAATGTAAAATTATTAACTCCAAGTTTTATGTAATTCTTTATCAAGAAATGTCCTTGACAATATTGTTTACCCCTTCCTCTGTAACAAAGTTGCTTTTTCATATGTATTCAGATAGAATGAATAAAAGTATCAATTGTATCAAATTCTCATTTATGAAAGATTCATTGTTTACATACATCCACAAAAGTACCTTTGATTTCTAGAAGTGGATTTTAGCCATTCCCCCAGGAATAAGTATCCATATTTACTGCATGGGACCGTTGTTAATACCCGATTCTTTAATAAAACATTAAAACACTGAATTCTGTAAGTACAAACATCAGTATTAAAAATAACCTGGGGATTTAGCAGATTGCACTCCCACAGTAGGTAGATTATACCGATGTATTTCGCACGTAGATGTCATCTCACGGTCACATCCTTATTCGAGAAGGTCAGTTCCGCAATGGAGTTGTGAGTTGATCCCACTGATGTAGTTCTGTGGCTTCGCTTCTCGATAGCATTCAGTGAAATTTATAATAAAGCAGGTCATTTTTCTGCACTCGCACTGATATTATCATTTAGTACCCAAAACCCAAAACAGTTGTGATGACTCTTCCGCGGGTACAACACGCCGTGTGGGAACCGTGTTTCGTCAATTTCACTTCTGAAACGAAAAATCCACTTTTGGAAGCGAGTGACCCAAAACTGGTGTGATGACTCTTCCGCGGGTACAACACGCCGTGTGGGAACCGTGTTTCGTCAATTTCACTTCTGAAAAGAAAAATCCACTTTTGGAAGCGAGTGACCCAAAACTGGTGTGATGACTCTTCCGCGGGTACAACACGCCGTGTGGGAACCGTGTTTCGTCAATTTCACTTCTGAAACGAAAAATCCACTTTTGGAAGCGAGTGACCCAAAACTGGTGTGATGACTCTTCCGCGGGTACAACACGCCGTGTGGGAACCGTGTTTCGTCAATTTCACTTCTGAAACGAAAAATCCACTTTTGGAAGCGAGTGACCCAAAACTGGTGTGATGACTCTTCTGCGGGTACAACACGCCGTTATTCTTAAAACTCTACACTTAAGGTTCTAAATACTTTATATTACGTTTATTAACGATGCTGTGCAGTGTACTGATGTGAAATGTTCCGTGTGTGTTTATATTTAACTGCAGCGGTATTTGAGTTGATAGCAACTATGATTTTGACTTAGGGTGGTCGGAGTTCAATTTCCACTGTTAAAGCTAGAATCGATACTTCCAATGCATTTTTTAAGCCAGTATAGGCAATTAGTAGGAGCCAAGGGTGAATTACAGGTAAGGCAACTACTAAATAATAGATAATCTCCGTTGGAAAACCGAAGGCTGACAGTATCGGCAAATTTATGTACTTGTAGCGTAACGCTATGACGGATATAGTAAGATTCTTCATGGTCTAGTCATTGCATCTTGAAGTGATAACTGGCAAATATCAACGTGTTGTTATGGAAGTTTCTAATTGTTATAGCCTCATTACCATTTAAATAAGAATAGAAGCAAGAAAAGCACGTGTTACTGAGGTTTGCTGTGATGTACATAAATAGAGCCATGAAAACATAACAATAGCGTTCATGTTTGATAATTTCTGTACAAACAGTACGTTGATGAGTAGTTCAATTCGTTGGCAATAGCAATCAGGCCTTATAACACGAACGTAATGAAAGTTCGGTTGCAATGACGGATTGGAAAATTAAAATACACAGTAGAATAAGTTGCATTTACATATGGTCCTTTCCGATAAACATCTTTTGGCAAAACTAATCTAATAAAGATACATGTTGAGCTATGAATCTGCCTTAAGGTAATATTTACACGATCCTTGAACTACAAGACCTCTGGAAAATTTAATTTCCAAGCAACATTCTTAACAAAAACAGAATGAACATTAGTAACATTTATATAGTAGTCATTGATAAATTGATAATCCATTCCATTGTCTGGGTAATAATTCTTGTTAGCACAGTTAAACAGCAGTTGAATTCAATATTTCCTGTATAGCAAAGATGATCTAGGTAAAATATTAGTCAAATATTCCTGTAGAAATGGACATGAAATCAAGGGTATGTTGGAACGTTTCACTACAATACCCTTTGGTACATCATAATGATGAAGAAGCCGCTATGACACTTCCACTTCTCGGAAAAAGATTTTGATACAAATGACACAAAAAACTATATTTCTGTTGCCTCCATGTTTAAATCTGCTTTTTTCGATCTAATCGATGCTTATCCATTTTTTTCATTCGTTATGAACTTCTCAAATTCTAAAAGACCAGTTAGAATCAATTTCGATGCTTCAAAGTGCATGGTGGCTATATAAATCGTGAAAATTAAAATACACTAAAATTCGCCTAAATAATATTGTTACAATAACTTTATGACAAGAATGCCAGATAATGTTATTTTCTGTGTGGTGCCTGAAGGAAGTCTGAAATCAACTTACAACTCACTGTCTGAAGTCAAGACATAACCACAGCACAAGAGGTCGCTGCTTCTGTTAAGCTTCGATGCTCCTTTACGCAGTTTCATTTCTGTCAAATTTCATAGCCAGATTGAAGCTATTTATTCCAGAAGTATCGATGAATATGAATTTCGTGCGTTACTAACCGAATGTAGTAGATTCAATCCATCACTGGAACAATTCTTTAAGGCATTTTTCATCGATGGTTCTTTTCAATGTGAAGCACGATCATTGATTGCGTACATCTATGAGCAGGTTTTAACTGTTCATATGGAAGATGTTGCAGGTGCATTGCCTGAAGAGCTGATGAGATCTTATAACCCTCCTAAATTTGGCCGGGCATATTATTTCACTCCAGGTGGGAATCAGATCCGAAGTGTACGCAAGTTTTCGATCGACTGTCAAAATTCAGCAACAAAGTCCATTTGACACCAGGGTGTATTTTCAACGTAGCGACGATTCTTTGATAGCTTACCTTTGAGTTTGGGCGTCACAATATGATCAGGGGACGAGTCTCAGAATAGAATCAGACGATCTGTTTAGAAGCAATTTTGGAATTTGATCAAAAATCAAAAATCAAGGTCAGTTACAAGCACGTCCATTTATTCATTATTTAACTTCTCAAATTCCCAAGGAGCGGCTAGAATCAATTTCGATGCTTCAAAGTGCATATTGGCTATATAGGTCGTGAAAGTTAAAGAACACTTAAGTGGACATGTAAGAATGCCTGTTATTTTCTGTGCGATGCCGGAAGGAAGTCGGAAATTAACTTACCATTCACAGTCTGAAGGGCCTATGATCGATTCATAATCATCACCATCATCATCATCTTAAAATACAAGGTAAACCAACAATATGTGAAACTGATAAATGTGACATAAATATTATAAATCTTATTCTGAAAATACATGCAACGCTTATTTTGACATCGAGAAAAACGTCATCACACGACTGCGAGAGCAATGAACAAGATCGAAATAACCTCAGAAAATTAATTAACATGAACGAAAATAAATTAATTTCAACAATTCCCCTGCAAAACTTTCACCTTCACTGCTCTCAAGAACGCTGCGGTCAGAATCGTCTCGATGCAGACAGTCAGATGCTTTTTCTACACAATCTGACTGCTTTTGGTCAACTAAAAAGATGATAACGGTTACCCCAACAATTACTGTTTTGGAATTCTATCATTTTCATCTTATCAATCTTTCATGTAGAAGTAAAAGAAACAGTCAATCCCATCAAAAAACTACAGGTTCTTACGTTTGCTCCGAAATGCAGCATTATCATTTTTTATCTTTAGTGTAAGATCCTCTCTAAAAATAAAGGTTTAGCTGGTGAAAGTATAAGGAGGGTTACTTTCATTCTTAACATAGCGTGGAATGAATAAAAAAGCGCAAAGTTATCAAACAAATATTGTCTAGATTCATGGAAAAATATGAATATGAATAGAAAGATGCACATGTATCAATACCTTAGTCTTTTGTGTGAAACGTAGCTGAAGACATTACATAAAAACTTGCAGACAAACAATTAAGAAACAGAAAACAAACAGGAGGAAGACACGAGATTAGTTTGGTGTAAAATAATGATAATCTTAAAATGTTTTGATAGTTCCCATTAATTCAATTAAATTTACATACCTGTAGTCCATGTATTGTTTCCTTGTTAAATTATGTTGCGTTCTAAGATGTCTGGTCAAATCAGAATAAGGATTGCATTTACTCCTACATTCCCTATACATACAGTACTCTATCTTTCTATACTTCCTATAGTTTTTATTATGACCACTTCGTTTCACACACTCAAGTTTTGACAAAGGCAATTTATTATGTGCTGCCAATGTCATTTTATGAACTTTAAGAGTATGCTTTTCTAAATCCTTTAATTCAGTATGATAGAGGTGACAATTTTCGACTCTACATTTTCCTTTAAACTTCTTGACCTGAAAAGCAAAAACGATACATTCAATCTTAAGGACAGTACACAACAGTCTTTTCTAAAGATACCTTAAGAAAATTAAGTCAGATTTTCATTCACAGATAGTTTATGTCTGAAATTCAAACAGATACGTCCAATAAAGTGCTACCAAACTGTCATTATTATGACTTAAAGGATAACATGCCTAGTCAATACTTTCCTATCATGCTTCATATCAGCGAATTTGTTTAAAAGAAGGTTTTCAACTGAGGTAAAATATTTTGCAAGCTTGAATTTTGTTGAGAAATTTATTTGGCTGAAAAACCAAATAATTCCATACATACAGCTCTTTAAAAGGAGTAAGGTTTCTCCATTATTAGGTTTTTCAGATAAACAATTACAATATACTATTATGGTAAAACATTTGTTACAAATAACTGGCTATGGTATACATACCAATAATGGCCCAACCTTGTAGCATCCCTTTTTTGACATCTTCACAATATCTGTATATTATAGTAACCTATCAAGAACAATGATTTCTATTCAATAATCATACATCAAAGCTCACAAACCATGTACATTAACTTGCCACACAGATGTAGTGGAGGAAAGTTTAGGCGTTGAAACTAAAGAAAGGTAAAGAAGTGGGTGAATAAGAGACAAAAAAAGGCGGAGGGGATGTATTTTTACTCTTTGAAACAACATAAATTTCAGAAGACATTTCAATATTCACACAGGCAAAAATACACATCTATGCAGTTACACCAGACTTATCAATCCTAAGCATTGTCAATTGGAGAAAACACTTGTCGAAAATTTGTTGTGTGAAATATTGTGTCATAACACTTTTGGCAAACAACACTAAAATGATCCTATTTCATCTAGAAAAACGTGAGGAGACCCTCTTCTTGACAAACTCTGAAATTTCCAGCAACATCTTAGTTTCACTAACACAAACCGAAACCCAACATTCATAACAAATCTGAGATACCTTTTTGTACGTGATGTTATTTTGGCACATTTTCAAGGATTATTTACACTGTTGTGTTAGATCCTAAAGTCAGCTTTTTTTATATGTTTTTGAGGTGTCTCTGACCCCAATATGCATAGCAGTATTTTTTCCACACTCAAAGTGTACACCCAGAAATAATAAAGAAGTTTGATGGAGACTCACATTTTAAGTGAAAAATAACATTAACTAAACTTAAAGTTTGCCAAAGTCAGTCCTTGAATGGATGAACCAATTATGACAATTATAAAGATGAAGGATTTCCTTGAAATCCTTTAAATAAGAGGTAACAGCCTAATTTGGTTGACTTTTTTAAAAGAAACTGTAGCCTATCCAAAGCACTGGATACCAAAAGCTAAATAACCACTACTTATTCATATTATATCAATTAGGGTCTTTCTTTACGTTACATAAACCTGTTTATCACAATGTGGTCATTCACAGTCACTCACTGATGTCCAATCATATTTGAAATGAAAAGTTTGTGCAGCTTTTAAGCAATTGTTAAGCAGCTTTTAGGCAATTGTTTATTTAGTTTGATCTTATTTAGACATCACATTGGAAATGACTCAAATATGGTCAAATATTAGGGTTAGGGTCAGCGTTAGGTTTAGATATCAATAAGAAGGGTTAATTTTGCATCAGAATCAGAATAATATTAGGGGGTACAAAAGTGCAATAGCTCTCTTTATGTAATACTGATGACATAAATGTTGACATAAAAGTCACCAGACTTGGAAATGAAATTATTCAATCAGAAAAAGAAAATAATTACTACAATGATGGAACTTACTGCACTTCATCTGAATCAACAAATTCCATAAATTTATTTTAAGTAATTTGTGTTTTGGAGACAATTTATCCATATATATACAGTTAGAACCACTGACCAAAACTTGTGATAAAAAGCTTTTCATACTACTTTATGACAGCCATGCATTCACAACTTTTTCTACTGATTTGAGATACAAGATTGAGAAATGTGTTGTAAAATTAATTTAAACTTAGGACTCTTTACTTTGTACCTTCTCGTTGATATTAATAATTTGTTCAGAACAAATTACTTACTTTTTTCTCTATAAAACCTGAGAATATAATAAATAGAATTCATTGAGATACAGACGAAATGTGGTAATTTCATCTTACTAAAGACACAGAAAGGTCGGGCACACAAAAGTCCCGAGCAAATTCTCGCGACTTTCGAGGCATTTTGTGTACACTACATTTTGCTTTTTTTAGTATTTAGGATGTGATGGCGACTTTTAAATATTTTCACGAAAAATATTTTTACATGATTTTACGCATACAAAACTTTTTCTCAAAATGGTGTCTCAAGACTTAATGTATGCAATATTTATCAGTTTAGGGTGCTCCCGACCATTAATACTCGCGATTTTTTGTGCCTTTAAGGTAATTATTTCCGTATATATATAGAGAAAATATGCACAAAGATGTAGGCAGTGGCGTAACTTCGGGGTTGCGTTGGTTGCGATCACACCACCCTCGGATTTAGTTTCTAATCAAAGTGTCTTCAAAGTTTCTGCTTTCGCTCTTTGCAGCTTTAATTGGTTCATAATTATTCAAATTAGATATCTGCACCATATACCACCAAGCACTGCTTACTAGTATGGCGACGTAGTGTAGTGGTTATCACTCTAGTATTTCATGCAGCAGATCAGGGTTCAACTCCCCTTGGCATCGATTCACCATGCGCGAGTGAATGTACCATAGCGCTGGGTTGACCCATGCCATGTGAGGGAAATTGGGTAGAGGATACATCGGGTGTTGGAGGAGGTTATCCAGAAGAGCACAGGCCCTTGAATGGGTTTGTGTCACTCATGAGAGTTTCAAATGCTTCGGAGCCTCCAACCTAAGCTGTGGCCCCTCCTGGAAAGCAGATGCAATAGCAACTTTACTTTATATGAAAAGAAGGATTCACTCTCTTTCGACCAAACTGATAAAAATCTTTCTAACACTGGATTTTGAAAGCGCCGCCCTGTGCGCCGCCCTCCAATAAGCGCCGCACTTAAAATTGTTAAAAAAAGCTTAATTGAGGAAATACGGTATGCAAATAAGTGAGTAAATAATATTATTGAGGCAATTCTCTACAATAAATCACAATTATTTTAGCGATGGATTCTGGTTGAGTGGTGGTCCTAACTGATATAAGAATCTATATTAGAATGCACTGCTAGTTCCTAAATTACAAATGAAATCAGATTGATACTATTTCAGTTAGGACCACTTAGGACATTTTGTGTACGCGACATTTTGCTTTTTTAGGATTCACAACTTTATATATATACTGGCGGCTTTTTTCACAAAAAAACATTTCACAGATTTGCAGCCATTTTTTGTTGTTGTTGTTGTTTTTTTTGTTTCCGGAAAAGTGAGCCTGAAGGGTGCTCGTGACTTTTTGTGTTATTTTAGTATTCAGATTGAATAACTTCGTTTCAAGATCCCCAAAATAAGTAGGCAGTGGCGTAACTCGGGGGTTGCTTTGGTTGTGATCGCACCACCCTCGGATTTAGTTGGCCTTGTTTTCTTACCAAGCGATATTCTTTCTACTAAATTTCTAAAAGAGCCATTCTAAAAAAAGTGCGACATTCAATACTTTTCGTCACAAAAAACACAATAAATTATTGGTAGACACTTTATTGGTAAACAGTTCTAAGTAACTTTAACGATTTTCTGACCGTTGAAAAATTTCGTAGTTCGTATTCGTAGTTGCTCAGAGTAGCATTTTTTCGATGTCACAAAGCCAATAGTGGGTATTAGCAGAGGTTCATTTACAATTTACAATTTAAGTGCATAAGGTATATATTCAACGTTTCTGCTTTCGCTCTATGCGGCTTTGATTGACTCATAATTATTCAAATTAGATATCCGCACAATATACCATCAAACACTGCTTACTAGAACACTAAGTTTACGTTAAAGGGAGGACTGAGCGTGTTTTTACGAAATGTTCTGGCGAAGCATGTAATTACCATTCGTTCGTTTGAATTATTCATTCCGAATGCTTCCGGAAAATTTATTATTGCAACGTTTGGTATTGTCATGTTAATGATTTTAATGATCGTTTTGTCGATACACCACACAATAACGTTTCACCACCCCCAAAATAAAATACAGTGTCGAATTTTCCCTAGAGCTATGTTTCTATTATGCGGTTGCTATGCTAGATCGTCATCATTCAATCGAATGTATTCAAATAGGAGAGTAAAATAAAATTATCGAGGCAATTCTTTATAACAAATCACGATTATTTTAGCGACGAATTCTGGTTGAGTGGTCCTAACTGTATCTCGGCCCTATTTTCACTATTTTAGAATGTTTTCCTCGATCTTATATTCTCAAATCAGAAGAAGTTGTAAACGTAACGTCACGCATGTCATCATGATGTTGATGATGATGCGATGCGATGAGAGATGCCGATGGATGGCTTAGCTTAACTATCTATAAAGCAGTACGTAATGTTGTTTTTGTCTTTTACATTTTGGTAAAGTGAATATCTATATACCATCTTGTCTGTACATCCTAACTGAAATTAAGCAACAAAAAAAGAGGCAGCTGGTCATAAAGACATGTTAAAATAATAACATGCAACAACCACAAGAGAAGAGGAAAGAAGAGTCGAAGCGAAGAGAAATGGAAGTCTTGCAGCTCTGTGCGAAGCAGCATCTACCATCTTGTCTGTACATAGCGTCCGCATATGTCTTAACCAATAATATCACAGCATTTATTTCCATTACATCATTTTTACACAGAGCGAGCTTAGAACTTACCCGTACTGGGTGTGTATGTGGTGGTGGTGGTGGGAGCGAGCAGTGGCATTTTTTTTCTTCTTGCGCACTTGAATAGTATCGAAATGATAGTTTAAAACATTGTCTAAAAGAGAATTATCAGGCTTAAAAACTAAGAAATGAAATAGTGCAAGACCAATGCAAAGAACAAGACATGTGGTGAGGAAGCACTAAAGACGAGTTGATGCGCATGACACAAAAAAAAGGCACAAAAAAGAGGTTTATATGGACTAGCCAAGGTACACAAAGAAAACATCCCCGTACGTCCAGTGTTATCCATGCCTGGATCGAGCTATTGTAAAATCGGAAAGCAGATAGCGGACTGGCTCTCGCGAATGTAGAGAAGAATGTCGTATCAACGCATCAACCAAATCGATCTCTGAGAAACTGATGGATGAAGACGACGTGGTGATAATTTTTGACGTTAGTTCCCAATACACCAATGTACCAGTCGTAGAAGCTATCAACGAGTGTGCCAACATTTTGTATGATGGGAAATATAAAAAACCTCCCGTGTCAAAAGAAGTTTTCAAGGAGGAGCTAGCCATGATAGCAGTCGTAATGTCCTCCTCCTAAAGTAAAGTAAAGACACAAAAGTTGACACACGACGGATATTACAAGCAAAAAGATGGTTTAGCAATGAAGTCCGCCAGCACCATTAGCGAACGGGTGGCTACACAAGTATGATGATAATGTAAAAAGTGACGCCAAGCTTTTTTATAGATATATGGATGACATCTTGAGACAAATCCACCAACGTAGAAGAAAAGTTAAATGAAATCAATCAGTACAACACCAATTTGAAATTTACTATTGAGAAAGAGAAAAATGGGTGTTTACCGTTTCTTGATATGGAAATTGAAAGGACAGGTTCAAGATTATCTTCAACCTGTTATTCAAAGACCACGAGTACTGGATTGACAATGAATTACCACGCGTTGGCACCTGTTAAATATAAAAAGTCAGTCGTTTCGGGGTACGTGAAAAGAATCTTTTACGCGTGTAGTGTATGGAAGAATTTTGACAATAGTTTAAACAAGGCAAAACGGTTACTAGAAAACAACCAGTACCCACCCTCATTTTATGAGCCCATAATAAACAAAACGCTCTCCAACATCATGAAAGCTCAAAACAAAGAAACGGTGAACGGAGAAGAAAGAGACGAAGAACGGGAAGAGGAAAAGAAATGGATTTACATCCAATACAGAGGAAAAGTAACTGAAAACTTTGAAAGCGCCTTAAATTGAATAAAAACTCCGTGTAAAGTGATTTCAACTATCAGCAAAATCAAAGCAGGTTTACCATCTCTGAAACAACCAATTGAGAAGTGTTTAAACAGCGGTCTGGTTTTGTTGTCCACGATGTACATCGCGCTATGTCGGTTAAACAAGCCAACATCTACTGTTCCGCATGAAAAAGCACAGACAAATTGGGAATCCAGTTGGTAGCCATTTTAAAGCGATTGGTTGTGATGTTAAAGCTGTCATTAATAATGCAAAGTCTACATATTAACAAGAAACTCATAATCGTATCTCTTCACAAAAAAATTGGCTCTCGAGATTTTTGGCGCATCATTAAAAGTGTCACCAGCAATAAAAGGTCATCCATTCCTCCCATTTTCAATGGTCCAGAGGTTTTATCATCATCTAAGGATTAAGCTAAACACTTTAATATTTTCAGTAAATTTTCCTTGAGGACTAATAAAGTACTGCTACTAATATCTAAAATATCTTCCATCATTTCAAATCTTGATGCGTCTAAGGCTACTGGCCCTGATTTCTGTCATCCTGTTTCAAAAGTGTGCACCTGAATTATCAAGACCTGTTGCTTTTGCCATATCCAAGGCATTTGATAAATTCTGGCTCATAATCGTAAAGGGTCCCCTTTATGAGACCATTCGTTCCCTCCTTGGTAATCGTAGGCTTAAGGTTGTTTTAGATGGGCAATCATCATCGACACATTCCATCAATGCAAGGTTCTGTCCTCGTGCCAACCTTTTTTCTTCTATTCATTAACGATCTGCCTGATGACATTATTTCCAAGTTTGCCATATATGCTGATGATTCAACCATCTATTCCTGTATTCCAAAATCAGATTTGTTCAGCCAGGTAGAAATGGCAGGCGAAATTGAGCTTGATCTGCAATCTGTAGTTGAGTGGGGAGAGAAATGGCTGGTCACATTCAATTCCACAAAAACCAAACTTCTATCTGTAAATCATACTAAAGATCCCTTTTTACCGTCAATTTCCATGAATGGCACTCAGTTGGAGGAAAACAACTCCTTTCGTCTCCTCGGCATCACTTTTTCACAGGACTTCTCCTGGCGTTGCTACATTGAGGCAATTGCTAAGTCAGCCTCATTGAAGATGAGCTCCCTTCGTCGTGCGAGAGCATACCTCAGCCCTGATGCCATTCTTTACCTCTATAAATCTACTATTCGACCTTTTATTGAGTATTGTTGCCATATCTGGGGTGGTGTACCCTCTTATTCTCTAAATCTTTTAGATCGTATCCAGAAAAGAATCTGTAACGCTGTAGGTGATAAACTTACAAGTAAACTTGATACACTCTCCCATCGCAGATCTGTGGCGTCTCTTTGCCTCTTTTATAAATACTTTTACGAAAAATGTTCAACTGAGCTCTCTTCTCTCATCCCTGCATTAAAAACTTTTAAGCGAAACACAAGATATTCATCTAATTGCCATGATCACACTGTCAACATCCCAAAGTCATCTAAAACTTTTTACCATTCCTTGCTCCTCTACTCTCTGGAATTCTTTACCACAGTCTGTTTTTCCTTCTCATTATAATCTTCAACACTTTAAATGCAATGTTCATCGTCACCTTTCTTCCTTGTGCCTCCAGTTCTGGCCACAACGTGTAAACCTTTGTCTCATTTAATGTTTTTGGAAGCATTGTTTGCAGATGCTATTAAACCAACACTTGAATGATACAAAAGACGAGTTTTGTAATCGAGCGTTGACAATAAAGATTTTATGATACACATATGTTCTCATTACAAATGTATATTTTGTGTTGCAGACCAAAAACTCTTGAAGACGCTCGGGGTGGAGGGTGGTGATTGGCGCCCATAGAAATTTTCTTTGTTTCTTCGTAATATTCTTCTTTAGTAAAAAGCCACGATTTGGTTTGATTCACGGCTTACGTAGTAGCCAATATAAGGACCATACTTGATGATAACATCCTATCACTGTTTTAATTTTTCAATGATGCCAATTCCTGTTAGAATATTTGCAAATGCAATATGTAGTAAATGTCTTCTTTGCCACAAGACTGTTGTACTGCGTCATTTAATTCCAATCTTCTGTCCAAGTGTTGCTTGTTTTCCTGAGATTTACATTTATTTCACGATTCATGATTCACGAGTCATTACCGTCAAAGCTTTAACGCAGATATCACCATCCTCTGATGACCTGAATTCCAGACGTTAGTGGTAACATTGCTTAAAAAGTGAACATTTTTGTAGAAAGGAGGCAATAAACATTAATCGAAAAATTAATATGTCCCCGTCTTGAAAGTTTTTGTGTTCGTTTAGTTCTTAAATTGATGTACGTAAGAATAAGTTTTGAAATTTCATGGTACTGTTCCTTTTTTGAGAAAATTTATTAGAACCGTTTATAAGCTTATTGTTTATAATATAATTACCTTATCGGTAAAAAAAGTCGGCAAAAAAATTAGTCACTTGGACAAAATTTAGTCACTTTTTGCCGACTAAATTTTCGAGTTTGCTCACTTTTTGCCGACCAAATTCCAAGACAAAAAATGTCGAGTTTGGATAATTTGAAAGTTTTTTTTGTTAGAAATTAAATGCAACACCAAAAAGAAAGGTTAGGTAAATTATTCAATTTCAATAACAGTTTTTCTCTTCATTTTTGTATTTTCGTTATTTTGTTATATCTGACCCTTCTTTTTGTTCTTGTTCACCTGTTTGTCCTGGCTGCACTTGTTCTTCTTCATACAATTTGATTTCAATTACATTTTCTTACTACCGCAAAAAGCATCTGATAAGAATTGGCGACACAAAGAAGAAAAATCGGCAAAAAGTAGTTTGGCAAGTTAGTTTTGGGCAAAAAAAACCAAAAAAAAAACCAGCAAAAAAGTTAAGTCGGTAAAAAAAAGTCGGCAAAAATTTTAGTCATAAAGTCTATGCAACCACACCTCGACTCAACAGAAGTGACGGCGCAAGATCAATACAATAATACCATAGAAAAGAACTTAAATGCACACTTAACTTCATGGTGTACAATAATGAAAAGCAACAACAGAGTAAAACAATCTTTTTAGACGTTCAACAACCAAATACCACAGTTGTTTGTATGGATTACGAAAAGACCACAAGAATTACAAGAATCTCATAGAAGGACCAGTTACAAGACCAGTATGTGGTGCAAAAATAGCAAGCAATAATAGAATATCGCACTTTCTATCATCAATCCTAAGACCATTTGTAAAAGCAGCAAAAAAAACATGTGAAAGCACTGAAGATCTTCTAAGTCGTATTGATGACGTCATTAACAATGTTGACCTAGTAACACCATAATTGGAAGTATGGACGTAAAAGCCCTCTGTCCCATCAATTGACATCGATTTCGCCTGTTGATAAATGCAAAGAAATTATTTTAGAAAGTGACGTCACATTTAACAATATCGACACCGACGAACTAGGCGTGTTCCTAATGCTGCTCACGTGCAATTTACTTTCACTTTTTTGTTTACACTTTGTGTCCGCCATCTTTAACTGTTTATCGAATATCTACTTTGGTTCTTGTGTGGAAAGCCCAAAATAACATAAAAACGAAAGTGACTTTGGAAGAGTGGACTTTGACTTTAACGAGAAAAAATGGCTACTAAGGTTGTGCTTCAGCAATTGAGATCGAGACATTTGCTTAAACCATTTTTTACTGCCAGTAGCTTGAGGGTATATAGAAGAACATTTAGTAGTGACAACCTTGAAGAAGCCAAAAAACGTGTTGCTCTTCTTACGGAAGACCCTGGAAATGATGTGAAATTACGCATGTATGCACTTTACAAACAGGTTAGTGCAAAAGCATAATGCTTCGTACATAATATTGTTTGTTGTTTGCTATTAAAATTAAAACTTCAAAATGAGGTACTCAAAATATATGCTTGTCCATGCTCAAACCTGATAAGGCCAGAAATACCGTCAATCTTCCAAACTTCGGATATCCTTCCAAACTTCGTCGGACATAAAAAAAAAAATCTGCAAAATACAAACCACGTCAATAATAATCCATACTGCACTGTCAATTAAACTAGATCTAAAACTTCACAAAAATCAAACATCTGAATTGGTTGACTGTACGCTTGAGAGCAATGTTGCACGCAATGATGCAGAACTGTTATAATGTGAATTATAATTACGTCTCTATTTAAGCAACAATCTAATATCGAAAATCACTTTTTTTTCACGCTTATTGCGCTTCACGCTTATTGCGCTTCACGCTTATTACGCTTCACGCTTACTTATTGTGTTTCAACATCTTTTATCTGCTCCGTCTAATATTTTAGTATTTTTTGTGACTTGGTTGAGTGGTCATGTACATTTCGTTTACCACACAGGTCTGTTTTATTAGCGTGTCTGAAGTTTGGAAGATTGATGGTACCAACTCCCTGACATGTTGCCAGCTTTATTATGATGACAGCAAATGTTTATAGATCTTTGCAAACATTTAATATATGTATACATCTACGTTGGGATGACCACCTCGGATGTATATTATAGCCAAAAGATAATTACAAACTTTGCCCATCTATGACAATTGTAGCTGACCAAACATAGCCCAAATAAACTCGCTTTTCTTGTCATGATAAACTCTGATTTATTCATAAAATGACTGAAGAGATAAAGTGAAATATTTTTCAGGCCAGAGATTGTGTATCAGAACCTGTGTGGAATTGAAGGGAATTAAATTTCGCTGGAATTAATTTTCACGAATTTCAGGAGTCCTATTTTTTTTTAACAAAAGACTATTGTTCTAGAGTAATAGTAATCCGAAAATTCACGAAAATTAATTCCCTTAAGGTAGCAAATACTGGCAAAGATCGGCAGATAATTTCGCATCTTAACGTGTTTCAAGTGTATATATTACAGTTTTTATCATAAAACAATCAATCTGATTAAATATTACAATGTACTGTACGCAGTCACAGATTTTCCAATAATTTAGTCTTTGATGTTTTATGTGAAATAATGAGAAATTAAAGAATTTTAATTCATTGCTCTTTTCATAGCGCTGTGTAGCATTTGGAGGCATTTTTATTCTATGTAGATACTTTAAACAGCTCAAAACTTTGCTGTTGACACCCCAAAAATTTATTCTGTATTGACTGTAGTGACTCATTTTAGAAAAATCACAATGAACCAAGTTTATCAAGACTATAAAACTATATGGGTCTTCCTCTAGTAAACCTTAGAAGGTGTAGAATGTGTGATTAACACTTCACAAGCATATTCCTATTTTCAGATGCAGTGTCTTTTGAATGTGACATAGTATAAAACTTTTATTCCCGTAATGATGTCCTTCATTCCAAATTGATATTCAAGATATTTAACCATTGATTTTTTTCAAGTCCATAATGCAATGGTTTCATTTATGTTGTGAGTCTTGCAATGTGTCAAGAAATTGCATACCAATGAGAACATTTTTGTTATAATTAGAAGCAACTTTCCCTTGTTGTTAGCAACCAGACCATCATCAATATGTGTATTTCACCTGAAGATTTGACCCTAACCCTGACCAATCACATTTCTAGGCTACCATTGGGAAGTGCAACACTAAAAAGCCTGGAGTGTTTGATTTTGTTGGACAAGCAAAATGGAGTGCATGGAATGAGATGGGAGATGTATCCAAGGTATTTTATTTGTTGTGACAGCTTTAAATAATCACTTACTTAATATGACAGCATGCTAATATCGATGATGATCAGAATGTAACACCACCTAGAACAATAAGCCAAAGGTATCTCCGAAACGTTTTGAAAAATAAACAAAAAAATTATGAAAATCAATGATCCTTGAAAAAATTGATCCTTAATCCCAGAAGTCGGATAATTTCAAATTATAGACACAAATGAAATTTTATGAAATATATCATTTATAATAACTGAAATTTTCAGTAATTGACTTTTTTGACAATGCTGTCAAGTAACTTAGCATAGTTGTGAAGATTTCCATTTGTTTGCTTTCCATTTTTTTTTTCAACGTTTCAAGTTTTTATTTGATACTTCTATATTTTTCTGTATTATAAACATTGTGGCTGCGAAACACAAATAAATTGCTATCAAACATATCTTAAACTTTGATGTCAAGGTATACTTAATGCTACTTTATACTTTGTCATGTTACTCTTGATGATGTGTCTCATAAGAATTTTATCATGGCACTAAATCAAGAAATATCTTAACTATAGATAAAATATATACAGAATTGTGACATTACAATCAATGTTATTTTCAATTTGTCCGACGTGTTGAGGGCTTGATGAACCTTTCCTTTTTTACACCAGGAAGAAGCTGAAAAACAATACATTGAGTTAGTGGACCAGTTAGCTGGTATGTACTTCAGGATACATCACTTCATGAGAAATAGCTATTATGTTAAAAGTGCAACCAATCAGGTTTATGTTATAGGTTCAGAGGGAAAGGAAAATTAAAACAGTATGGCGAAACGACAGGAAGCACACATTTATACATGGTTGACCATGCTGTAGATTTTGATTTCTTGCAGATAAATTTTTTCCAGTAAAACTTGAACTTTTCTCTTCCTATAAGTCTCCCTATCAACTTCGTGTTCTTGAAATAATCATTGCACTCCTCTTTCACTTGACCGTCTGTTTGAAATGGAGACTCTTATCGCCAAACATTATGAACTTGCACGGTATTGTAGTGGTAAAACCGGATCAAACACCCTCGGAAAAGAAAAGAGGATTTTCTCTGGCAGTTTATCCTGCCCATTACGATCAGCAAATGTGAATTGCAATGAACGAACGCAGGCTGTGAATTTACCTATAAAAAACCTATAAAAACATTAAGTATTTTTTTTGTGTTCAAGTACTTATTCACGAAAAATGGTTCACTTTTGAAATACGAAAAGGAGGATTTCAATTACAATCATCTTGAAGCATCAAATTAATTTGTAAGTCATATAATTTTGTAAGTTAGTCATGTCCCGTGCTTTTTTCAGGTCGATGTTGTTTTTATTCGTTTCGATTTTTTTCAAAGAAGAAACGAAGTGAGGTGTTTTTTGAAAAAATAGAATTTTGAAAATAAAATACGCATCCAATGATTACGTTTGATACATTATGTATATCTCTTTTGTTTTAAGCCGTATATTTGCCGCTGTTTCTTAATTAAGCCTTTTTTACACTTGCTAATCTTTTTCAAACATATGGTGGCGCCAGTGTAACTTAGGCTTAAAAAGTCTTACATAGAATTTCAGATGAACGATTAACATCTGTTTGGTCCGTATATTGCGAGTTAGTTCGGAAATGCTGCTACCATCTTGTTTACATTCAGTCATGTGAAACATGTTTTCATATGGGAAACATAATGTATACTTAATGACTATAATTAAAATGAGGTTTACTCGGCAGCCAGTAAAGACCTATTATCGAATTCTACTGCAAATCATGTCATGCATTAGAGTAGATAATCGTTGACTTTAGGACACGTGTGCTGGAGTGTAAGAGTTTTTCTTCCTTCCTTTCGAATTTGGCCATTATTTTTCAGATTTGGCCATAATTGGACTAAAACTTTAGTTGGACTAAAAGTTTCGCCTAGTTAACATTATTTGATTGTGTTTTGGTGTATTACTTCCAGCTATGCGACTTATTGTTGATTACTTAGGTTTCCAAGGTTACTTATGACTCAACACTGACGTGGTTTGAACTGTTTCTTCAAACTTCGACAGATATGCAACATTTTTAATTGTAATGATTTATGATGAACCTTTCCTTTTTTACACCAGGAAGATGCAGAAAAACAATACATTGAGTTAGTGGACCAGTTAGCTGGTATGTACTTCAGGATTCTTCTTTTCACTGCATGAGTTTCGTCATCGTCAACTTTAAAGCGAAGGATTCATTTTGTTGTGAATGATTTAAAAACCTTTTTTAAAGGTTCAAGCGCAAATGCATCTGACCAGCAGGGAGAAGAAACTGATGGAACAGATGGCGGTAATCAAGTCGAGGGTCTGGACATCACAAAAGTAGATGGCGTTTGTACAATTCGATTTAACCGCCCAAAGAAGCTAAATGCTATAACAACTGCTGTAAATATGCTGTTTATTTCTCATCCATTCATTCAAGGAACTGCCAACTCCAAATAATACATTTTGATATAAACCGGTCGTGTTTTTCTGTTTAGATGTACGACGGAATACGCGATGCCCTTAACGAAAGTGCTAACGACGCATCAGTTAAAGTTACTGTCATAACTGGCACAGGTGACTTTTATTGCAGTGGAAATGACTTGTCTAACTTCACCCAAATTCCTAAGGAAGGTCCAAAAAAGTTAGCAGCTGACTCCAGGGAACGTATGAAGTACGTTTTGGCATTCAGAACTTTTTTGACATTTCGACTTTTTAAGATTATAATGATTATCATATGTTTTCATTTTAGGACTTTCGTGCAAGCTTTCATCAACTATCCAAAACTTCTGGTATGTGCTGTGAATGGTCCTGCCATTGGTATATCAGTGACTGTTATGGCTTTATGTGATTTAGTATATGCTTCTGAGAAAGCAACTTTTCATACGCCATTCATGACGCTAGGTCAAAGTCCAGAAGGATGTTCATCTTATACATTTCCAAAAATTATGGGTTATGCTAGGGTTAGTTCTTTGTTATCTTGTAATGAAACGTTTTCTTAATGAAGACGATGAAAAGCACCAAGTTTTTTCCTGAAATTTATTTCATGAGAACATGATGTGTTATTTTGTTTCGTTCACGATGATGCTATCAGAAAGATCTAACAAACCTTCCACCGTCACACAGGCTAATGATATCTTGATTGGTGGGAGAAAACTTACTGCTAGAGAAGCTTTTGATCGTGGACTAGTGACAGATGTAATTCCTGACAGCGAATTTCAACTTACGATCAAAGAAAAAATAAAATATTTAGCTGGACTGCCTCCCAAGGTACATCTGTGACAATAAAATGTTTTGTCTTATATCAACAACAAAAACATCCTGTATCTTGTTGTTTTTTCTCATTTCGTTGTTTCAAAGGAAAATGTACTCTCACTGAATGTTTCAATGTCTGATATGTTTAGTCAGTGATGTATACAAAGGCTCTGAATCGTACACGTGAAAAAGACATGCTGAACCAGGTCAACGAAGAAGAAGCTGCAAGGTTAGAAGAGAGATGGCTGTCAGAAGAATGCATGAATGCTGTCATGGCGTTCCTCGCCAAAAGGAAATGAGTAGTAGTTCTATAGACAATTTCAATAATTATGTTCCTCTCGTTCATTTACAAGTGATTTTTGTTTAAATAATTTTTTCAGCTTTCTAATATTTTCACTTTGGTTCGGCTTTCGAATAAATAGAAGAACTCCATTCCCACCTACCTGTGTGTGATGGACTGCTGCTTTTCTTCATACGCCACGTGTTCGTATATTTTATCGGTGAAGAGATGTTACCCTTAGAAGGACAGCTTTCCTTCTGTTGATGTTTTACATGATTTACATAATTTTTACATAATTCAGCCTATATGTCATTAAAATGTTTTTCTAATCTCAATGAATTTCACGATCTCGTCTCATTGTTCCATGTTTACTTTGTTTTTTTTCAATGGTCAGAATATTCATCTGGTATAGGTGTGGCTGAGAGTCAACCAATAAAATCATATCTTTTGTGATCGCGTCATGAAAACAATGGTCGCTTCCCAAGGAATGTGTTGTCTAATGTAAAACAGGCTTAAATGAATGAGTAAAATACCTTTGTTTCCTGATATCATGTAGAACATATAACATATAACAACGTTCCTGGAAGATGAATCAGTCATCAGTCAAAGGTCTACATATCACCAAAGAAAATGGTGTTTGTACGGTCCATCTCGATAGACCGAAGCAATATAACGCCATCACAATGGAAGTAAGTCAAGTAAGTAAGTCAATTCTTTTATTAAATTGGAAACGTAATTTTTTTTCTTTGGTGTGATAGATGTACGATGGTATTCGTGACATCTTACATGAGACTGCACGTGACGATAGTATAAGAATACTGTTGTTAACCGGAACTGGAAAGTATTACAGTAGCGGGAATGATTTGTCAAATTTTATGAAATATGCTGAGTCTGATGTCAAGGTGGCAGCACTCAATGGCAAACAGCAGCTTCAGTACGTATGTTTTGATAATTGTGTAGTTTAGCCTGCCATCTTGACCTAATAGCGTATTCAGTCAAATAGATTATTTAAAAAAATCTTCATATAGGAGTTTCGTGCAAGCTTTCATCAACTATCCAAAACTTCTGGTATGTGCTGTGAATGGTCCTGCCATTGGTATATCAGTGACTGTTATGGCGTTATGTGATTTAGTATATGCTTCTGAGAAAGCAACTTTTCATACGCCATTCATGACGCTGGGTCAAAGTCCAGAAGGATGTTCATCTTATACATTTCCAAAAATTATGGGCAACGCTAGGGTAAGAAAGCTATGATATTTGACGATACATTGACTCCCTATATAAAAAAATCATCTCACCCCATCTCAACTGATTGTGTATTTCATGTTGTCTTGTAATTTCCAGTTCCTGTTCAATGAACTTTTGAAAGACCAAACATATAGGTCAACGAAATTATTACTTCCTTCGACTAATGGTTGTTCTGTTATCACAGGCTAACGACATGCTGATTGGTGGGAGAAAACTTACTGCTAGAGAAGCTTTTGATCGTGGACTAGTGACAGATGTGATTCCTGACAGCGAATTTCAGCAAACGATCAAAGAAAAAATAAAATATTTAGCTGGACTGCCTCCTAAGGTACATCTGTGTCTCATTTAACCGGCAATAAAGGTATTTCTGGTTCCCATTCCCTCTCACTGCATGTTTAATTCCAATAAGGATAAAATACTTCAGAACAGATTTAAGTTACTTGGCAGGTTTGCAAAAAAACAAAAAACCTGCCTCCTAATATAAGTGAAAAATGGTTTCCTAGCAACTGTTTCTTGCAATGAAAATGTTTATGTGTAGATTTTTAGACTTTTTTTTTAGTCGGTCAAGTATTCGAAGGCATTGCGTACCTCACGCGAGAAAGATTTCTTAGAAAGGGTGAATCGGGAAGAATGTGAACTGCTTGTGGAGAGGTGGTCATCAGAAGAGTGTATGGACGCTGTTATGAACTTCTTGATGAAGAAATCCAAACTTTGAAAATGGAGAACCTCCAGTCATGCACAGAGGCGCTATATCTTTCCCGATCAATTCATCATTTTTTCATCCGTTTGACGTTGCCAGAGATTAGACATTGGATTTTAATAGGCGTGCACAACGACAAGAAAGGAATGGTGTTGAACCCTGACGTGTTCGTCACCGTCAAGATGGCTTTTATAGAGCCAGTTATTTATGACAAATGGTATTTCTATTTTCACTTTTACTCGAGAGAACGGTTGAAAAGTTCCAATATCAAATATGATGTCTTTTCTTCGACCTGGGACTAAAATTTAAGTAAAGAAATTTGACATTTATACACAAAAACTCTGATGCCAGCGGTTTGTGATAATCTCTATTTGACGTCTTGTGTTTTTTGACATTATCTTCAAAAAAGATATACTAACGATCATACACAGACCTTCTTCACAAAAATATTCCCTCATAAAAGTCCAATCATTGTCACCAGTCCATGATGCAATGAAAGTTTGTATTGGTATGTTTCGCATTCGAATGATATACCTTATTGTAGCTTTCTAACTTTCACTCACGTTATATTTTCACGTTGAAACTGTTGTTGAAGAGCCCTTGAGAATAGTTTGACAGTGAACTGTCAATGAACAGAGTTTGACACGCATAATTGTTCCTTAATTATCTATAATGTTCTTTATGTTTCAATGTTGTACAAGTCGTGCGCTCTTGTTCTTTTGTCAATGAAAAGTTTGTTCACTACTGTGGAGATCGATATGGAGTGTCGTATCAGGATCGTTTTCTTCCATCGCGCACTCCAAAATGTTTCCTTATCATTAAGGCTCAAATAGACGGTACAATTTTCTAGATCAATTTTCTAAAAATAATATTGATCGGAATATTGTTGAAAAAACTACACGTAACAATTCAAATTTCATTATTGTTCAGCAACTTAATTGATTTGAAATTTTTGAAAACATACACACAGCAATATACAAAACAATATGAGCAACAATTTATATGCTCATATCGCGCGCCATGAGTGACTGTGAAGAAGAACGTTATTGTTATTGTTCTTTATTTATTTATTTCTTATTGTTCGTTATTGTTTTGCAGTGGATTTATCCTCTGCAGCCAAAGAAAAATAAGAAGAAAACGAAAGGTGTGGGTGAAGGATTGGCTCCTTCATAGAAATAAAAGAGGAGCGTACAATACTATTTTAAACGAATTACGTTTGTCTGACTTTGAGAGTTTCAGAAGTTACTTTGATTTCCTTCTTTGCAAGTTTTCAAATACTAATCAGAACGTTTAAAATGAATAGAACATCGAGCACGATCTTCAAAACTGGTAAAAACAAAAGGGTGCACGTGGGTCTTCTTTGAAATAAAATTGATCCGTAGTGAATAAAATCAAACCAGTTTGATATTATTCAAATCAATTTTGAATATTGATTTGTGTTTTTGCGTCATGATTATATTATTGGTTTGTAATTTTTAAACAAAATACACATTGCAATTCAGGATCAATATTAGATCAATATTATTTTTAGAAAATTGATCTAGAAAATTGTACCGTCTATTTGAGCCTTTAAGTTTTAATTGTTCACTACGTAAGGCACGAACTATTCTTTTTGTAATGGAACAGTTCGTGTATACTACTAAAAAGGAATACATTGTTCCTTTGTCAAAAAGAATGAATAAATGACTCTCCTGTGAAACGCACTACCGTATAAATATGTCATTGAAGTTTAAAGAACTAAGTTATCGTTTTTTATTTGTGTAATCGTTAAGTTAAAAGTCATAAGTTTAAAGTTATAAAAAATGTTTTTAAATAAAACAAAAAAGTTTTAAAAATGTCGAAGAGAACATTATTTGTGAACTGGGTTGGAATCAATGGTGCTGCTAAACACAAGAGAAAGTTGGTATTACGTCCAAACGATAGAAATATTTACATCTGTCCAGTGCAAAATTGCCTACACGTTGGTTTTAAAAGCAGTCGAGGTTTACGCAAGCACATCGATGTCAAGCATTGTTGGTATTACTATTTTGACGAAGCTCCAGATATCAAAAGGGAAGAAGTCGAGGCACAACAGCCAATCAGAAAGAAAGTATGTACGGCACACAAGCCTTCCTTTTCTATTAACGATGGTATTGGAAAGACGTTTTGGAACTGGCTGCGTACACCATGTGGAGGAGGGAAGTCTGAAAAAGAAGCGAAACAATGTGCACAACGATGTATGAAATTTTTAATGGCTAGTTTTGACGACCTCGAATCAGAATCGTGTTTAACCGCAGAATTTGTCGATTGTTGCTTGGGTACACCCTCCATCATTATGGACTTCCTTAAAACTCTTGAAGAAGATTGGAAACTAAGTTGTTCGGCGTCGTTAAATTACTTAAAATCAATATCAGACATACTTGACTTTCGAAAAGCGAATGGTGTATCCGACAGCACATTACGTTGTTTTGCCGTCACCGAAGTTTACATACGACGTGGTAAAGAAAATCTCGGAAAGAGAAAGAGACTCGAGTATTCTCGCAACCTGGATTTGGAAACGCTCATTGCTCGAAACAGTTGGGCGACCTTGGACGAAATGGAAAACGTCATCCCATATCACATCAATCGTTTCCGAGACATCTTACAAGAATGCAGAGATCAACGAACAGTGTCGGCATCTCAACTGGCGTTTGCAACGAGATTTATTGCTACCTATTTATTTGTTCGAGTTAAGTGCTCCAGACCAATGACCTATCAATACTTAACCATAGAAATGATTGATAAAGCAAAGACCAATGGAGGTTACATCGACCAAAAAAAATTTAAAACTGCCGAAAGATATCTCTTTGACACTGTGATTCTCGATTCCGAAACTATGGAGATTCTCGATTTCTATATCCAGTTAGTGCGACCGAAACTAAGTCCCAACTGCGACTATTTGCTCGTAACAAACAAGGGAAAGCAATACACCGCGTTCTCGTCAGCCATGAGCGTCCTCGTCCACGAAGCTATTGGCAAATATATACATCCGACTCGCTATCGACAAATTGTGGAGACGGAAAGTGCGGAAAGACTGAACCAATCGGAAAGAGAAATCGTTTCACGTGACCAAAAGCACAGTTCTTACGTGGCCAAAGTAGCTTATCAAAAAAGTTTGTCAAGAGACGTTGCTTCACGCAGCAAAAAATGCATGGAGAAACTGGTTGGCGATAAACGAAAGGAAGTGAGTGCAGGCATGATGGATGTTTTAAGATCAATCAACGACACGGCCCGTACATTCGATCAGCAAGTACTCAATCAAGCAGAAACGATAATGTCACAGCCCTGCAGTAGTTCGTCTGAACGAGCTGTTGGCGAGGCTAACGACGACGGCGATGTAACAATAACAAATACCATTCCAGCTAACTTAGAAAGCGCTGCTACTACGGATTTGCATGTAGATCGAACACTTGTTCCACTTATCAGTTCTGACGTGAATTTGAAGAAAGAAGTTGTAAATGATCAAACCAAAACGCGGGTAAAATTCACAAGGGAAGAAGACGTTTTTTTGTGTAAAGGCATTTCAAAATATGGCAAAGGATTTTGGACACTTATACTAAAAGATTCTGAATACTTGTTTCATCCGTCTCGCAACAAGGACACTTTGAGAATGCGCTCGGAAACTCAGGCATATAAACGTAACGCAGAAGAATATTTGAAAAGTATTTCGGTTGTATGAAGCACATATATCTTTAGTTGAAAACTACTTTCAATTGAAAATGTCAGCGATTGCTAATCTTTGCTTCACCCTCGATTTCTCCCTTATACAAACAAAATGGTGGTCATATTTATTTAGTATGTTTCTCTTGAAATTCGCTGTTATTTACAATATAATTTTCTACCATATCATTAAGTTCTATTTGAACTAGATTCTGCCAGCCGTTTTCCTCATTTCCATTGGAACAGTCTGGTTCATTTATATTTGAATCTAAAAAAAGACAGTTGTTTAAAAAAGAATCAAAATAAATAAGATTTAAATCGCACGGTTGCTGATCACAGTTTTACCTTTTTTTTCATTGTCAGAGGTTTCGGCCTGGGACAAAAAACCCCCTTCTTCATCGGAATAAGGCCAGTGGTTTGGAATCCGCTCAATCGGCTCAGGGGGATTTGCAAATTCCCTACGTAGAATTTGAGCCGCGTCTTCTTCGTCAAAAACAGAAATTGGGCTGTCGAAATGCTGCATCAACTGTGTGTCAGTTAGCTCATTGGCCATGATCCAATGCTCATTGAAAGGATGAAAAAATAAAAAGATCACGCTTTTAAAGTGATTCAAGCTAACAACAACTTCGGCCCGAGACCACCGAAAACGCTTGAATAAAATTTTGGCAAAGGTACTGTTAACTAGATGGTCGTATGGCCGATTTTGACACTGTCTTAACAAGACCAAGAAACTGAAAACCCTGCCAAAAGTCAAACGTGTCGTCAGACCAGAATCCATTTCTAACGACCCTATAATGCTTTCTATGAAAACGAGGCTCCTTATGGAAGCGAGGCGAACTTCGTGTTTCGTGATTGAGTAGCACCAATTGCTTTCTGCCAATACTGTCTAAGACTTTGTCAGTGATGGTAGCCCGTCTTTTACTTTGGTAGCCCGTGAGTAGCCCGTCGTTTTTACAAGAATTTCACTGGTAGCCCGTGAGCCCGCAGTTTTTCAGAAAACTAAATTTCAAAATTAGTCTGACAATAGAATAGACAGGAATCCAGCCTGTCGATTTACCTTAGAAAAAAAAAATATAAATTTTTAGAAAAAGGCGGGCTCACGGGCTACCAGTCAAACTCTTGTAAAAAGGACGGGCTACCACAAAAACACGACGGGCTACCATCCACAAGGCACTTGAACGATTGGGTAGCGGAAATTCTGAATTCAGAACACATCTTGCATGCACTGACATCCATTTATAAGGTCTACGTAATTCTTTACTTGAAAATGAGGCTCATCTTGGAAACGAGGCGAACTTCGTGTTTCGTGATTGAGTAGCACCAATTGCTTTCTGCCAATACTGTCTAAGACTTTGTCAGTGATGGTAGCCCGTCTTTTACTTTGGTAGCCCGTGGTAGCCCGTGAGTAGCCCGTCGTTTTTACAAGGATTTCACTGGTAGCCCGTGAGCCCGCAGTTTTTCAGAAAACTAAATTTCAAAATTAGTCTGACAATAGAATAGACAGGAATCCAGCCTGTCGATTTACCTTAAGAAAAAAAAAATATAAATTTTTAAAAAAAGGCGGGCTCACGGGCTACCAGTCAAACTCTTGTAAAAAGGACGGGCTACCCACGGGCTACCACAAAAACACGACGGGCTACCATCCACAAGGCACTTGAACGATTGGGTAGCGGAAATTCTGAATTCAGAACACATCTTGCATGCACTGACATCCATTTATAATGTCTACGTAATATCCTTCTTGAAAATGAGGCTCATCATGGAAACGAGACGAACTTCGTGTTTCGTGACAAGAGTAACATGCGTTTTAGAATGCTATGTTTGAAACAAAGTCCTATGATCTAAATAAACGGGACTATTTTGATGTGATGGACAAGTTTTTGCAGCCTAGAGTGCCTAAGATTTGATGAAGTTTGTTCACCCATGCTAAGCGGAAATGATACTATAGTTTTTCTAGATGGTGGAGCACATATGTTCTTAGACGGTGTGCTTCAGTGTTGAAAGGGATTTGAGAAATTTTACTGTACTCTTATCTACTGTTTCACGTATTCCGTGAATTTTTCCGTTATACGTATGTTACATTTGCGTCTTATTTCCTCAATATTCCGTTTTATGGACGGGTACATATTGAAAAAACCTATTACGTTGAAAACCTCCCGATTTTCATCTTTCATGCACATCCAGGCGTCAAAGGATGGACTGGCACCTCGGTAAAATCTTCCTATACACTTGTCGTACCGTTGCGTAAACATTAAGTACCGCCGGCCGTTAATTTTTTCCCCAGCTGGCATATCCATGTCATTTAATATGATTCGGCGGACTTCTCGCAGGTATTCTTTTGAATTCACTTCACTTAGGGAAAATTTCCTGCAAGATTTAAAGTCTGTTCAAAAAATATGTGCACTAATTTCAGTTACCATGTGGAAACCAGATTTAGCAAATTACATAAATTCCCTTGAGCCTGGTTTTTATATAAAAGCTGAAATCAGTGCATATAATTTATGAACAGACTTTAATAGTGACATCGTACGAATCATATTCGCTTTCATCATCCGTTGTTTTCAGCAGTCTTTTTTCCGTTTCGGAATCAATCTCACTATCGTCGCTGGTGGAACTAACTAAAATCAAAAATGGAATATGAAACAATTTGTCAAATATAAGTTGGTCCATAGATTTCCACTATATGAAATAAGTGAATCATGCTACCTCTGTTGTCCTGTGGAACTTTATTCACAGTTGATGTGGTTTTCACTGCAATGTCCACGATATCTTCTGTTTTGTAGTAAAAAATAAAGACATTAATTAACTTGCAGAGTCCATTTAACTGCTACGTAGAGGTTTAAAAAGACACCTTACTCAAAATCACTGGAACAACTTTTCCACAAATATCAGTGTCATCTTCAAAAGCATCTAAATTGTTCCGAATATATTTCTTAAATCGTCTTGCATTAACTGACTGCAACACTTAAAATTAGTAGAGCAATCTGTTTCATTGCGAAAAATGACTGGATCAGCAAAATAACTTAACGTACCAAAACACGATTTTGGCGAAGTCAAAGCAGATGGAAGTGTCGTTCTGTTTGGTTTCCAGCCACTTGGACCAGCTTGGAAGATGAAAGTTAAATGTCAGAAATGTGTCTGGAAATGCATTATCTTGAACTTTAAAGAAACCAATAAAGTTCTTTACCTTCGTCATCGTTCGAACTATCACTTCGAATTTGCTGCAGGCGCGCTCTTTTCGATACAACCAGTGTGTTATCATCATTATCATCACCATCGGATTGAACAGCATCTTAAACCAATTAAATTCTAAGGTTATTTCACAAAACTCGTTAACAAAGTCAACAAAAACAAGCGTTACTTACCACTAATGCTACTGGTAAATGCTTCACACAAAATGCCATCGTCAACATGTAAGACCTTTCGTATTTTGATCGGGTACAGAGAACACGTTGTTATCCTTTCAAGCTTCCGCTTTTGGCTAATTGGTATGGAACTAAACATACGTCTTGGAACAAAGTCATTGAAGTCCCTAAAGATGGAAATCGTTCCTGTTAAAGGCTTTGTGGAAATTAAGTTTATGGAATTAAAGGTTAGAACTACGTACTTCTCATAAAAACGCTCATTTTCATCTACTACATCGACATTTGAGTTGATTTGATTCACCGCCCAACATAAACATTGCATGGCGTTTTCAAACATCCACTGTGGCGCTTCTGTATTGAGGACGGGAAGTGAACGCGTTTGATAGATGGCTAATCGTCTTTCTACATTTTCTTGCTCCTCACCAAAGAATGGTAATTTGTTGCAGGTAATGTAGATACCTGCATCATTCTTTAGAATCTGAGGAGATTTATGCTTTACTGCCTGTGTAAACATACCACCTAAATTCAAATAAGAAATTTCAAACATTATTAGCTAATCAGGCTACAACTTTGTCTCTATTTGTGTAATATACCTTGTAAAAATACTTTGGCCATATCACTACCAAACATTTCTGCCGACCACTCGTCGATGAACACCAACTGGCTATCCTCATTGAGCATGGAAAAACCAAAGGTCTTTTCTTTTGAAATGCAAGCAATTCTGCTGCGTGGAATCAATCCAAACAAAACATTCGCCCAAGACGACTTTCCCGAGTCTGTTGGGCCAACTACCACTAACTTTTTTGTTTTCAATGGCAGCTGACCAACCAGGAGGCACTGGTAAAACTTATTAAGGAAGTTTACTCTTTCGTAAACGTCTGGGAATGAGTTTAGTATGGATGATGCAAAATATCCTCCATCTCCCATATCTAACGTAGAAAATGGGACGAAGACTCTTGGAGAGATAGTGCCCAAATCTTTCTTATTCAGGGGTGTCTTTATAAATTGCCTGCTGGATAACTTAAAGCACTTTCCGTTTAAAACCTCGATGAGATCTTCATCAAATGATAGTTGATCCAAAACCTAGCACAAGTGTCAACAAAAGTCAAATAGGCTTATACAGAAAAGAAGACAAGCTTAAAAAAAGATCTTGAAAAGAAACGTGCCTCACAGTGAACATTTTGCAAGATCTTACTCAAAGTCGACCAGCACTTCACGATATCCTCTTGCATGGAGGGAAGAACCAGCAGCATATTCAAGTATTCCTCCACGGAGCACATATACTGATAGGAGAATTCTCCTAAAACAGAACATTCAAGGGTATAAAGAATATATTTTTCATCCTTTTCAGCTATTGAATATAAAATAGGAGTGCATTCTACCTTTGTCAAATCGGGAATAGATTCCACCTCTGTAGAGAGCATGGCCTGATTTCTTCAAGCAGGTTTCAAATGCTTTTAGCGTTTTTCCCAATGTTGATGTTGGTTGCTGTTGCAGCTGGATGTTTTGAGCAGACATCGTAAGAGAAATCTAGAAACCATCTCAAGTTCTGGGCGGCAATTTCCATACTGTTTTTCAGATTTTCGTCCATAATAACCAACCTACATGGACATTTATCAAAGTCTTTATAACACGATTGCTCCAGAATCTGTTCATCATCGATGTTTCTGTGCACAGTACGTAGACAATAAGCAACACTTTCTTTCATCATATCCATGGCATACGCGCTTTTGTAGTCCTGCAAAATGGAATGTAAAATAATGTGACTTCAGTGGTTGTAGACGACGAACAATAACTACAAGTATTATACCTTTACAACAATTTTCAGTTGTTTTAATAAATCACTTCTCATGTCGCCAGAAGCTGTCTTGGGCTTCACCTATAATAAGCGATGGTCCATTGATTCTCATACAAATCATCTGTAATTTTGGTTAGACTGTTGGGTAACCTAATTACCTCAGAAATTTCCATGTCGAAGCCCGTATCATGCAAAATGGAAAATGTGTGTGACACGTCAACACCACAACCAACAATAAAGTAACTCACGGCTGGTCTCACAAGAACATTACTATTCACACCAGTACTCGCACCTTTAAAGTTTGAATTGGTGCCTGTCACACATGATATGAAAAACTGGATGCCAGCAACCTTTTCAAACATTTTGTCAATTACAAGACGCTTATTGGAAATCAATTTCCTCGCTGCGTCCAAATCTTTTGTCGACGTTGCTCGAATGCAAACAACCGTGCTTTTAGTAGGAATCTAAAGTCATCCATTTTTAAATTGAAGTTTTCATGATTTACGATTAACTAATAACTAAAAAAAATAATAATAAATTACAACTTACCGCAGCAATGATATTCCTCATAAGAGAATTTTCAACTTTCTTCGAGTTAAGCTGTTTCGCCGGTAGCGCCATTTTTACAACACGCGATAGTGAACTGATTTTATTCAGCTAACTTATTGTAGCTTTATAATTTTTACTCGGGTCGTTTGTCCCATTCAAACTCTTGTTGAAAGACCCTTGAGAATATTTTGACAGTGAACTGTCAATGAACAGAGTTTGACACGCTTAATTGTTCCTTAATAGTCTATAACGTTCTCTGTGTTTCATTGTTATACAAATCGTGCACTCTTGTTCTTTTGTGAATGAAAAGTTTGTTCACTACTCAGGAGATCAATATGGAGTGCCTTAACAGGATCGTTTTGTTCCATCGCGCACTCCAAAATGTTTCCTTTTAATTAAGACTTGATTGTTCACTACATAAGGCACGAACTATTCTTTTTGTAATGGAACAGTTCGTGTATACCACTTTAAAAGAATACATTGTTCCTTTGTCAAAAGGAATGAATAAATGACTCTCCTGTGAAACGCACTACGGTATAAATTATGTCATTCAAGTTTAAAGAACTAAGTATTCGTTTTTTATTTGTGTAAATCGTTAAGTTAAAAGTTATATGTTTAAAGTTATAAAAAATGTTTTTAAATAAATTAAAAAAGTTTTAAAAATGTCGAAAAGAACATTAGTTGTGAACTGGGTTGGAATCAATGGCGCCGCTAAACATAAAAGAAAGTTGGTATTACGTCCAAACGATAGAAATGTATACATCTGCCCTGTGCAAAATTGCTTACACATTGGTTTTAAAAGCAGTCGAGGTTTACGCAAACATATCGATGTAAAACATTTTTGGTATTACTATTTTGACAAAGCTCCAGATATCAAAAGGGAAGAAGTAGAAGCACAACAGCCAATCAGAAAGAAAGTATGTACGGCACACAAGCCTTCCTTTTCTATTAACGATGGTATTGGAAAGACATTTTTGAACTGGCTGCGTACACCATGTGGAGGAGGGAAGTCTGAGAAAGAAGCAAAGCAATGTGCACAACGATGTATGAAGTTTTTAATGGCTAGTGTGGACGACCTGGATTCCGAATCGTGTTTAACCGAAGAATTCGTCGATTGTTGCTTAGGTACACCCTCCATCATTATGGACTTTCTTAAAACTCTTGAAGAAGATTGGAAACTAAGTTGTTCGGCGTCGTTGAATTACTTAAAATCAATATCAGACATACTGGACTTTCGAAAAGCGAACGGTGTATCTGACAGCACTTTACGTTGTTTTGCTGTCACCGAAGTTTACATACGACGTGGTAAAGAAAATCTCGGAAAGAGAAAGAGACTCGAGTATTCTCGCAACCTGGATTTAGAGACACTCATTGCTCGAAACAGTTGGGCAACCTTAGAAGAAATGGAAAACGTCATCCCATATCACATCAATCGTTTTCGGGATATCCTACAAGAATGCAGAGACCAACGAAACGTGTCGGTATCTCAACTGGCGTTTGCAACGAGATTCATTGCTACGTATTTATTTGTTCGTGTTAAGTGCTCCAGACCAATGACCTATCAATACTTAACCATAGAAATGATTGATAAAGCCAAGACCAATGGAGGTTACATCGATCAGAAGGAATTTAAAACTGCCGATAGATATTTGTTTGACACTGTGATTCTCGATTCTGAAACTATGGAAATTTTTGATTTTTATATCCAGTTAGTTCGACCGAAACTAAATCCCAACTGCGACTATTTGCTCGTAACAAACAAGGGGAAGCAATACACCGCGTTCTCTTCAGCCATGAGCGTCCTCGTTCACGAAGCTATTGGGAAATACATACATCCGACTCGCTATCGACAAATTGTAGAGACGGAAAGTGCGGAAAGACTCAGCCAATCGGAAAGAGAAATTGTTTCACGTGACCAAAAGCACAGTTCTCACGTGGCCAAAGTAGCTTATCAAAAGAGTTTGTCAAGAGACGTTGCTTCACGCAGCAAACAATGCATGGAGAAACTGATTGGCGATAAACGAAAGGAAGTGAGTGCAGGCATGATGGATGTTTTAAGGTCAATCAACAGCACGGCCCGTACATTCGATCAGCAAGTACTCGATCAAGCCGAAACAATATTGTCGCAGCCTTGTAGCAGTTCTTCACCACAAAATACTGACGACAAGAACGATGACGACGATGTAACAATCACCAACACCATTTCGTGTAATTCCGAAAGCAACGCTAATGCCGAAATACAAATAGATCCAGAATTCCGATCTCGAATCAGTTTCGATGTTGATTTAAAAAAAGAAGTCGTTCATGAAAAATCAAAAATTTCTTCGAAAGTGAAGTTTACAAAAGACGAAGACATGTTTTTGAGAAAAGGTATTACCAAATATGGAAAAGGTCGTTGGAGCCTTATACTGAAGGATTCTGAATACTCGTTTCACCCTTGTCGAAATAAAGACTCACTTCGGATGCGCACAGAATCTCTGACATTTAAACGCAACACGAGCCTTTCTATAAGTTTGTAAAGACCGATCATTTATTTCGTTTGAAGGAAATAAATCATGTGCAACTTTCACCCAAATATCCTTGGTTCTTACTTCTTGTTACACGTTATTACACGTTCTTACACAGTTGCTCCTTGAAACAGAATATTGCTAAGTTTCTTCTTACGTGCCTCTTACTCAAATTGCTGTGGTTCTTACGCGCTCTTACACGTTCTTACTCGTTCTTACCCGGTTACCCTTTGGAAAAGAATTTTACTAAAATTCTTGTAACTCGTCTCTTACCCAAATTTATGTGCTTCTTACGCGTTCTTACACGTTCTTACTCGTTCTTACTCAGTAGCACCTTGCAAGAGAATTTTGCTAACATTTCCTCTTACTTGCCTCTTTGTAAGGCGATCGCCTATTCATATAAAAACACACAAAAATATTTATTGTAATTGTCACGTGTTTTTTTGTTTTTTAATGCGTCTCAGTGTTTTGTTTCCCTCGTGCATTCAGTTTATCTTAAATCAATTTTAATTTTTTTAGTAATTATTTTGTCATTTACTGAGTTGATGTCTCTAGGGTGTTTAGTTTATTTCACTATATATTCAACGTTTTTCTCATTTTTGTACACACACATTTTTCAAATCAACTCAATTCAAACACATTTTTCAAATCAACTCAAGTCAAACATATATAGCGTATCACTAGCGATACTTGGCCAGCTGGTAGGTTTTGGTTTTGTTCTTTTCCTTCTTCTTTCTGTTGTTTCAGTTATATGTAGTTTTTACTAAATTTACTTGTATTTATTTCATTGTGATTTCAGTTTGAACGTAAACTCAATGTTCCAAACCTGTCTTTTTCGTGAGAAGTGATACCGCTACATTCAAACAGAGATCCATTCAATTCGATATCAATTTATCACATCAATAATCACATGTCAAAACGTATCAAATCGAGATTCGATTATACCATTTTCAACTCAACTGGTGAGAAAACCGAACTTCAAGATCTTTCAGCCCAACTCGACCAACTATCGTTAGACGTAATGCCATCATCGACTGTGATAGAAACCCAAGTGATGATTCAGGAGGTCCACGACATTGTTGAAGAAAATCCAATCCACAGTGGAGTCGATCTATCTGCGACAGTGGAAAAGTTAACAGACTTACGAAAGTCTATTCGAACAAACGAGCTTGTTCTCCAAACTCAAACGCCTGACAAACAACTTACAATGCAAATCGTTGGTGCCATACAGTTAATCAAAGAGTATATTAAGGAAATCAACGATTTGAAAGTGAAAGCAAACCTCCTACGAACGAAACAAGCAAGTGACAACGAGATACGTAAACTCCAATCTCATCAGTTCTTGATCGAGGACACAAAACGTTCTATCGAAGACATCGTTAAAGAATTCGCTCGTAATCCTCAAGACTTAACTGATGAAGAACTTGTGCAGATTAGAAACAATCTTCCGTCGACCACATCTCAGATTAACGAAATATCCAAGAGGATTGAAACTATTCTCACCAAGACGACGACAAATCTTGATGTTCAAAGTGCTTGTCATCATCTCAATGAAAGGTATACGTGTCTTATCTCAAGCAGATCAAGTTACACAGAAAAGCTGAACTCTGAGATCGAAGAGCGTCAGGTGTATAAACAAAAACTCTTTTCAGAATCAACTCTAAACATCAAACTTGAAAGATTTTCTGGTCATCAAGATTCGGTGGATTTCTACACATTCAAATCGAAGTTTGAGAAGCTTTACCTTCGAACCACGCCTAAACATCTCCTTGCTGAACTGCTAAAAAATAACTATCTTAAAGATCCTGCTCTCAGTTGCGTCAGAACGATCGACAACATTGAAGAGATATGGACAAGATTGAAGCTTGCATATGGTGATGTGATGCTGATGCTTCAGAAGAAGATAAATCAATTGAGCTCGACAAATCCAATTTATCGTTCGAAAGATACTGACTCAATCGTCAACTCGTTAAGCAACATCATCAACATGATCAAAGATCTCACATCATTGGCAAAGAAGCACGACATCGAAAACTACTTGTACTATGGTGGTGCAATCCAAAAAGTATACCATCTACTTGGGGACGCAAGGCTGTCAAGGTGGCTTGTTCATATTTCATACGATAATCCTACTCCAGAAGAAACGTGGTCCAAGTTGTGTAAATTTCTGGAAGATGAGTTGGCCATCCAACAACAGAAACTAATCGTGAAGATGTCAGCTCATGGTCAAAACGAGTCAACAACAAGGCGACCTACAACCAATCAATATCAAGATGCATCCAAGACAAACAGGACTCAGAGGTATGGGTATTCTTCTAATTCTAGTTCTAATACCATACCCTCTGAGCCTACCTGTTTCATCTGTAATTCCAAAGAAGGCGTTGACGATCATGTGTCCACCTTTGGTCCTGGAGGCACCAGGTTACTACAGTACTATACGTGCAAAAAGTTCGTCGAACTTACACCTGCTGATAGACTTTCCTTGCTTAAAAACAAAGGATACTGCTTTCAATGTCTTTTTCCAGGCGCTGACGCATCAATTGAAAAACACAAGGAGGGAAGATGTCAACGAGACTTTACATGTAAGCATGTATCACATCTGAAATATTCTACAAAAAAGCACGTCCTCGTCTGTCACGAACACAAGGATGATCAAAACAACAAGGACCTTCTGTCGACGTACAAGCAACGATGCATCAGAAATGCAAATCTTCCATCGTTTTCAAAGAATATCAGCCTATCATTTCATGTACACGAAGCATTCAAGACCAGCCATCAAATCACTGAGCAAGGGTCCGACGGTGAACGTGGAATTTATCTCTTTCAAACGATATCAATTGACAGCAAGCCTTACACGATATTCTTTGATTCTGGTTGTAGTGATTTTATTGTGAAACGTTCTGCTATCCAGTCGCTCTCATCAAAAGCAACGCAAATTTCATCACAGGTCACTCAAGTTGGAGGAGTTGGTCAAACATCATTGCAAGCGTTCGGTGCCTACAATGTCAAGATCCCAACTCACGATGGTGCAATTGCTTCCTTCAATGGTATATCATTGGATTCAATAACAACAACGTTTCCAGACTATCCGCTTACTGACGTATATAACGACATCGTAAAAAGCTTCAAGTCGTCTGGTGGTGATTCATCTCAGCTACCACAACCCGCGTCATATGTCGGTGGTGATGTACATTTTATGATTGGTATTAGCTATCTAAGATATCATCCAAGACTCATCTACCAACTACCTTCTGGATTAAGTATCTACGAATCCGTCTTCAACAATCAACATGGTGGTCGTGGAGTCATCGGTGGACCCCACGAGATATTCACCAAGATCCATCAAACATACTTCAATCAAACGAAATACCTTGGTTTCTTCAGCGAGCAGTTCTCCTTATACAGAATGGGTATCAGAGTCAATCCAGACGTTAACTACTTGTCAACCTATCCTGTCCGTCACATCAAAGACTTTGAAGAGACGGAAGATGCTGGTTCAACCATCACGTACCGTTGTGTCAAGTGCAGAGACTGCAAAGAATGTAAGAGTTCGAAACATCAAGAAGAAGTCAGCATCAGAGAGGAAATCGAACAGCATATCATTGATTCTTCCGTGAAGATCGACCATCACACAAAGACGATTACAGCTACTTTACCCTTCATTGCTGATCCAGTCACAAAATTAGCACCGAATAAGCACGTTGCTCTGAAGATCTACTTTCAGCAACTCAGGAAACTCAACGATTCGCCAAAAGATAAAGCTGAGATCATCGCGTCAGAATCAAAGCTACAAGATCTCGGTTTCGTCGACTACGTCGAGAATCTTCTTCCTGAACAGCAATCGATGCTGCACAATTCAACAGTCCACAACTTCATACCATGGCGAGTCGTTTGGAAAGCAACATCAGTCACCACACCATGCAGAGTCGTGTATGATGCTTCGCATCCCACGCCATCTGGTTTTAGCCTCAACGATTTATTGGCGAAAGGAAAAAACAGTCTTAATAAGCTACAAGAGATACTCATTCGTTGGTCAACTCATCCCGTCGCCATGCACACAGATGTACGAAAAATGTATAACACCATACGACTAGAAGAAAAACACTGGTGCTATCAACGATACATATGGCAAGAGAACCTCGATCCGACCAAGATACCACGCGAAAAAGTCATCAAAACATTGATGTATGGTATACGATCAAGTGGCAATCAGGCTGAGCATGGACTACGATCAGTATCTTCTTCGTTTAAAGATCAATACCCTGAAGTCAACGAAATTATCCAGGACGACACTTACGTTGATGATTGTATGACCGGTGAATCATCACATGCGCAAGCACACCAAAGAGCTGATGAAATCGAATTCGTCTTGAGTCATGGCAACTTCAACTTAAAAGGTTTCACATTCTCCGGATCCGATCCACCAGAGCATCTTTCGGACGACGGGAATACAATTGGCGTCGGAGGAATGATGTGGTACCCAAAATCTGATGAGTTAGCAATAAACATCTCGCAACTGAATTTCTCAAAGAAACGCAGAGGCAGGAAATCAACTTCTGCCGACAACATCGTGCCCGTTCGACTCACACGACGACATTGCGTATCAAAGATAGCCGAAATCTTCGACCTAACCGGCAGAATCGCTCCAATAGTCGCAACGTTCAAACTCGATTTAAGGGAATTATCGCTGAGAAACCTTGACTGGGACGATCAAATTCCCGATGACTTACGTTCAATTTGGTTGGATCATTTCGAGATGATGCAAGAGATCGCTAACGTCAGGTTCAAACGTGCTGTCATACCTCCGGATGCTTCCTGTCTTGAAGTTGATACCATTGATTTTGGCGATGCTTCACAATCGCTAATATGCTCTGCCATCTACGTTCGCTTTCCCCGTTCAAATGGAAAATTTTCTTCTCAACTAATCTTTGCAAGAACCAAAGTGGTGCCAAAAGATTACACGCTTCCTCGAGCCGAGCTACTTGCAGCCCTGGTCAACGCCCATACTGGTGAAGTTGTAAGACGATCTTTGAAGAAGCTTCACAAAACTTCAATCAAGCTAACAGATAGCCAGATGACACTCTATTGGATCGTTAACGACGAGAAACCATTGAAGAAGTTCGTCCGAAGTCGCATTTTGGAGATTCAACGTTTTACAGAAAAGGAACAGTGGTTCTATATTCCTTCGGATCAAAATCTTGCAGACCTTGGTACAAGAAGATGCGTCACCTTCAAAGACATTGATCAGTCATCATCCTGGATCAATGGACACGAATGGATGAAGCAACCGAAAATATCCTTTCCAATACAATCTGTGGACGATTTGAAGCTGTCAAACCAACAAATCGCTGAGGTCAACAAAGAGAAGAGTATCGTTCAAAGTTACCACATTGAATCGCTTGAGGGAGTATCAGAAAGGTACAAGTTTTCGAAATATCTTCTGGATCCCAATCGGCATCGATTTACTACAACGATTCGTATCATGGCACTTGTCTACAAGTATATCTACATCTTGGTGAACCGAGTAAGGACAGGATCAAAAAAGTTTCTGACAATCGATTCTTCAACTATCGTCATCAGCGACAAAGAAATCAAAGCTGCTGAAAACTATTATTTCAGGAAATCATCCCAAGAGATCACTCAATTCTTACCGAGATCAAAATACAAAAATTTCACGAAGATCAGCGATGGAATTCTGATGTACACCGGTAGAATCTTAGCAGACGATGAAATTTCTATTGTTGGGCGATTTACCAGATCAATGAAGGATTTATCATCTACATCTTTCTGTGTTCCTGTCGTGGACAGAAAATCTCCAATTGCCTATGCTATCGCTCTTGACATTCATTGGTATCACCCCGAAGTCAAACACTCAGGTATCGAAACAACACTTCGCTACCTTCTTCAAAAAGCCTTCGTTATCGAGGGGAGAATGCTCATCAAATCCATTAAGAGTTCCTGTCAGCGCTGTAAGTATCTGGCAAAACGTACCGTTGACATTGCAATGGGACCTATATCAAGATGCGACATAACAATAGCTCCAGCATTCTACTACACACAAGTTGACCTTTCCGGACCATATCTTTCCTACGCACCTTATCAAAAACGCAAAACTGTCAAAGTGTGGCTCGTCGTATTCTGCTGCTGTGCAACTTCAGCTGTCAAGATCAAGATCATGGACGACTATGGAACAACATCGTTTATCCTTGCCTTCAACCGATTTTCGTTCGAACATGGATATCCTAAAAGACTATTTTGCGACGAAGGGAGTCAGCTCGTAAAAGCCTGCAAAGAAATGAGACTTGATTTTATCAACATCAAAGGTCATCTGACGAAGCATTCTCGAGTTGAATTCGATATTTGTCCGGTGCAGGGTCACGCAATGCATGGCAAAGTTGAAAGAAAAATTCGAGAAATCAACAAATCAATCGAGAAATCTATTCAGAATCATCGTTTGTCAATCCTCCAATGGGAGACTCTGGCGTCGTGCATCGCAAATCAAATTAACAATCTACCTTTGGCAGTTGGAAACGTCGTTGGTGACTTTGAATGTATGGACCTGATAACGCCAAATCGTCTATTGCTTGGACGCAATAATTTTCGCTCTCCATCTGGTGTCGCAACTTCTGTCAATCCCACGAAAATTATCAAAAAGAATGAGGACATCTTCAATTCATGGTTCGAAGTTTGGCTGCTCGTTCATGTTCCCAAATTAATGCAGCAACAAAAGTGGTTTATCTCCGAGAAAATCAACGTTGGAGATATTATCTTGTTTACAAAGAACGATTCGGTCATCTCAAATTCGTACACTTACGGAATCGTTAAAAGCCTCGAGTACAGTCGTGATGGTGTGGCACGTAAGGCCACTATCAGATACAGAAACGAGAATGAAAATGTATACAGAGAGACGGTTCGAGCTGTTCGTTCATTAGTAATCATTCATCACGTTGATGATTGTGATATGATGAAAGACCTGGGCGAAATTGCAGTGAAAGTCGATTTGGATGCGTAATGATGGAAGTGGTTTTGTTTTGTTTTTGGCGGGAGTGTAAGGCGATCGCCTATTCATATAAAAACACACAAAAATATTTATTGTAATTGTCACGTGTTTTTTTGTTTTTTAATGCGTCTCAGTGTTTTGTTTCCCTCGTGCATTCAGTTTATCTTAAATCAATTTTAATTTTTTTAGTAATTATTTTGTCATTTACTGAGTTGATGTCTCTAGGGTGTTTAGTTTATTTCACTATATATTCAACGTTTTTCTCATTTTTGTACACACACATTTTTCAAATCAACTCAATTCAAACACATTTTTCAAATCAACTCAAGTCAAACATATATAGCGTATCACTAGCGATACTTGGCCAGCTGGTAGGTTTTGGTTTTGTTCTTTTCCTTCTTCTTTCTGTTGTTTCAGTTATATGTAGTTTTTACTAAATTTACTTGTATTTATTTCATTGTGATTTCAGTTTGAACGTAAACTCAATGTTCCAAACCTGTCTTTTTCGTGAGAAGTGATACCGCTACACTCTTACCCAAATATCCGTGGTTCTTACGTGTTCTTACACGTTCTTACTCGTTCTTACACAGTTACTCTTTGGAATGAAATATTGCTGAGTTTCTTCTTACGCGCCTCTTACCCAAATTCTTGTGGTTCTTACGCGTTGTTATACGTTCTTACTCGTTCTTACTCAGTTGTCCTTTGGAATAAAATATTGCTGAGTTTCTTCTTACTCGCTTCTTACCCAAATATCGGTGGTTCTTACGTGTTCTTACACGTTCTTACTCGCTCTTACACAGTTTACCTTTGGAATAGAATTTTACTAAGATTCTTCTTACTCGTCTCTTACCCAAATTTATGTGCTTCTTACGCGTTCTTACACGTTCTTACTCGTTCTTACTCAGTAACACCTTGCAAGAGAATTTTACTAAGATTTCTTCTTACTTGCCTCTTACCCAAATATCCTTGGTTCTTACGTGTTCTTACACGTTCTTACTCGTTCTTACTCAGTGGTACCTTGCAAAAGTATTTTACAAGGTTCCTTCTTACGCGCCTTTTACCCAAATATCTGTGGATCTTACGCATTCTTACACGTTCTCACTTGTTCTTACTCAGTGGTACCTGGAAGGAACATGCTAGAACCATAGCAATTTGGCTAAGAGGCGCGTAAGAAGCAACTTAGCAATATTTTATTCCAAATGGTAACTGAGTAAGAACGAGTAAGAACGTGTAAGAACGCGTAAGAAGCGCACACATTTGGGTAAGAGGCGCGTAAAAAGAAACTCAGCAATATTTCATTCCAAAGAGTAACTGTGTAAGAACGAGTAAGAACGTGTAAGAACACGTAAGAACCACGGATATTTGGGTAAGAGGCAAGTAAGAGGAAATGTTAGCAAAATTCTCTTGCAAGGTGCTACTGAGTAAGAACGAGTAAGAACGTGTAAGAACGCGTAAGAAGCACATAAATTTGGGTAAGAGACGAGTAAGAAGAATCTTAGTAAAATTCTATTCCAAAGGTAAACTGTGTAAGAACGAGTAAGAACGTGTAACAACACGTAAGAACCACCGATATTTGGGTAAGAAGCGAGTAAGAAGAAACTCAGCAATACTTTATTCCAAAGGGTAACTGAGTAAGAACGAGTAAGAACGTGTAAGAAAGCGTAAGAACCACAGAAATTTTGGTAAGAGGCGCGTAAGCAGAAACTCAGCAATATTTTGGGTAAGAAGCGAGTAAGAAGAAACTCAGCAATACTTTATTCCAAAGGGTAACTGAGTAAGAACGAGTAAGAACGTGTAAGAAAGCGTAAGAAGCGCACACATTTGGGTAAGAGGTGCGTAAGAAGAAACTTTTCAAAATTTTATACCAAAGGTTAACTGGGTAAGAGCGAGTAAGAACTTGTAAGAACGTGTAAGAAGCACACACATTAGGGTAAGAGGTGCGTAAGAAGAAACTTAGTAATATTTTATTCCAAAGGGTAACTGGGTAAAAACGAGTAAGAACGTGTAAGAACGTGTAAGAACCACAAAAATTTGGGTAAGAGGCGCGTAAGAAGAAATTCGGCAAAATTCTCTTCCAAAGGGTAACTGAGTAAGAACGAGTAAGAACGTGTAAGAAGCGCACACATTTGGGTAAGAGGTGCGTAAGAAGAAACTTTTCAAAATTTTATACCAAAGGTTAACTGGGTAAGAACGAGTAAGAACTTGTAAGAACGTGTAAGAAGCACACACATTAGGTTAAGAGTTACGTAAGAAGAAACTTTGGAATTTTTTATTCCAAGGTTTGACTATGTAAGCAGGAAATGTTTTGTTAGAACCAAGTAAAAAGAAGTTTAAGAAAAAAAACGAAAATGGCAGAAGTGTTTGATCATCTATTTGCATCAAACTGACGGCCGTAATAATTTTGTGCATTAAGAAGCTTTCGATTTTCTTCGAATTGATTTGATTCGCTGCATGAGCCATGTCATTAATAATTGACGCGCAGTGAACAAGAAATGGTTAGCTAACTTAAAGGGAATTAAATTTCGCGGCAATTAATTTTCGCGAATTTTCGGATTTCCATTGTTCTTTTGTTATAAAACAATAGGACTCGCGAAATTCGCGAAAATTAATTCCCACGAAATTTAATTCCCTTAAGGTAAGCTATATGAACAATCAATAAAGCAAGATAAGGGTTTTTTTTCGTCAAAATTAATCATCTTTGAATTTAGTTTGAAAATACGCAAGTGGATTGCGGTCTGCTTTCCCATGATCCGATATGGATTTGGGAATAGCGGAGGAAATAAAGTAATTTTAGTAAACCATGTTAACACGACGTATTTGTGATGTCTCAGACAGGCAATATGAATTCTCCCTAAAACTCAACCTGAAGATATGTGTATATATTTCTTCTTATATTTTCGAACTGCTTAAGCCACCAATGAATGAACGATAGGATAAGTAGACATTCAGCGGGGCGCATTCGTTTTTGGAAATTGCTACCTTAAGGGAATTAAATTTCGCGGCAATTAATTTTCGCGAATTTTCGGATTTCCATTGTTCTTTTGTTATAAAACAATAGGACTCGCGAAATTCGCGAAAATTAATTCCCACGAAATTTAATTCCCTTAAGGTATTTCATTGGCTTAAACTTGTTTCACAAGTCTTCGAATGGTTCTACAAGTATGAGGAATAAGATATTTCCCCTTCCTTTGACTTTGAAGTCGAATGTTCCGTCTATAAAATACAAATCTCTAGTTGCATAACATGAAAACTTTTATCTCCTGTGAAACAGGCATTAAAATAATTATCGGTTACTTATGAATAGTCGAACCATTCATCGACTAAACTTTTCGTCGACTCGTAAGAACACATATACTAAGAACACATATACTCGACGACTTGTGTAACAGAATATTGGAAACAAATTAATTTAGATTCGTGACTAATCGAGGTAACAGACTTAGGTAATAGGCAAATATCGAGACATTTTTTAAGATTTGTTATAAACCTACTCCATTTCCACGGAAAAAAAAAAATCGCAACGCAACCAACTAACAAAATAAGTGGTGGAATATGATGGCAACAAAACGACCATTCCAAAAACAAAAACTTCAAACCAAGTAAAAACGTAACCAATAAAAACTTTACTAACCGCGAACCTGTACCAGTAGAACGAAATAAAAATCTTTCTCTGAAGTTAACACGGAGGTGGACATGGAGCTTCGTGCTGGCATTCTCGAAATTTTGGATGCAAAATCAAACCTATGTAACCTCTGTGGTCGTAGCAACAGAATAGCAAACGATTGCAAGCATGACCGTTAGACGTTTCGGTTTCATGAAACGGTTCAAACTTAAATGTGACCATGAACATGTAAAATAGGAGGACAGAAAAACGCCCTTTTAACGTAACATAATAAAAAAATATAGTATTGAACAAAGGAACCAAATCAGTCACGATGATTCGGTATCATCTACATCTGACAACGAAAGCCCAAGACTTCCTGCTATTTCGCGAAGTTCTCCGATCGGTTTCAAAGCTTTTATTTCCACCATTTGAATGCCATAAGCAGCACGAAAGAAGGTGCGCGTGAACACCGACATGCGCTCTTCACCTTTCCTCGTTCTTCGTTTGTAAAGATAATCTTCGGATAAGTTAACCGAATCTTTCCGCTTTCTTTTGACTGGTACATCGAGAGGTGTTTTCACCGCCTTCAAGTCATCAGATTCTCCGGCATCCGAAATGTCCCAAAAAGACAACTGTTTGTTTTCGTAATGAGCAAAGTCGTCAAGTTTTTCAAAGTTTTCATCGAGTTCGGAAAAATGAAATGTCTTCTCAAGTATTTTCCCGTCAAACAAATCTTGAAGGCCGCCGTTGACGGGCGACATGTCGTAGTCCTGTCGTGCACGATCATCCTCCTGATACGTCATAAACGGAGAGTTCAATAACGAGGTGGTGGTGACGTCATCACGATTGCAAATCGCCATGTCTGCTTTGGAAACGAAATCCAGCTTACAATTTTCTATTTCATGATCAGATACCAGAGAAAGAAATTTCGTGCGTCCTCCAACATCGCAAATCGATGTATTTTCGTTCATTTCCTTTTTCGAACTCAAGCTGGAAACTGCTGTGCTCGTCGTGAATTCACATGTCGTTGTTGTCGGAGATAATGATGTCGTTGCTGTCGGATATAACGATGTTGTTGCTGTCGGATAAAACGGTGTCGTTGTTGTCGGATATGTAGTGCACCCAGATTGTGATTGTAGATCGGAATTGGATTCGGTTACGTGAGTATTCGGAATTTCAGTGGTTGATCGGGAAACTGTTGAATCGTGGCGACATTTTACATCGCTGGTATCCACATCAAGTGTTTTGATTTTATCCGATTGGACACGAGTTGAAACATCAGGTTCAGTTACATTCAAATGTTTGTTTTCTTTCATTTCATGCACCTGTTCTTCAGAGATTCCATCTTTTCCGACTGATTCAATATAAGAAAGATGACGTACAGGTGAATCACCACACCCCATGTTTCCATGGATACTGATCTTCTCGTGCAAGCCGGCAAGAACCGGTGCAAATTCGTGCAATTCTTTCACGTAACTACCACTTGGCTTTTTCTTCGTTACTAGCGAAGTGTCATTTTGCTCTCCTCCATGGCTTATTAAAGTTACAACTTTTGTTAGCCGCTCTCCTTCCGTCTTCGTTATATTCCCCTTCATTTGAATTCCTATAGTTTTCTTTCCAGAATTTTCATTTTTACTTTGCTTATGTTTTTCGGTTTTCTGATACTGTTTTTCTCTTCCAGCCATGTTTCTCTGTTCAAATGGTGACGTCATTAAGCTGTGGTCACGTGATATTACCGAGTCATTCACTGCAGACATGGTGTCATTGGAACCTTCAATATCATTGTTTATGCTGGCAAAAACTTTTAATTCGTTTCCACTTCTGGTAGAGGATGACATCGTAAAATTATCGTTGTACAGCCAAGCGAATTTCGGTTTGCTGGAATACAAGGGTGAAACTTTGCCAATGTCCGAACGACGTCTTGTGGATGAATCCGACAAGTTGTCCGACACGACAGTCTTCGAATTGGCAACTGGTTTTTGTTTTTCGCTAGACACAGATTTGACTGGAGTGTTGTTAGATCCACATTTTTTTGGAATATTCTCACTCGATGAAGACATCACTGTAGCAGTTTCACTCGACACGAATTTCGTCGGCATATTTCCGCTCGACACCTTAGTCTTGTTGCCTGTTCGGGCAGTCATTTCGTCGCTTGGTTCTAACGTTTCCCAACAGTGAAACTGGATTTCGGATTTGGAAGAGGAAATGTGTTTCGCTTCTGCTGCCACCTTTGTTTGGTTCTTCTTTTTCTCGCGAGGAGTAGATTGCTGACATGGCTCCAAACGATGGTCAGTAGCTTTAGTGTTATCTTCGCAACCCCGCTGGTCACCCTTGGAACAGTCCAACGTCGATTCGCTGTTGACCAACCTTTTGTGTTTTGATGCAACATCAGTCTTGCTTGCCATGTCGTCCTCCATGCGTTGTTTCTTGTTCTTTCCAGGTTTCACAGCCACACTGTCTTTCTTGTATTTTCCCTTTCTTTTGAGAATATTTTTGCTTTCGTCAGGTGGCAATGAATACAGATCTTGTGAAGCATCACCAAACGGAGGAGCATCGTCTGGTAGGTAAGGTGTACCTTCGGGTAGGTTGTAAGGTATGGTAGACGCGGGACTGCTCATATCATCACACATCCGACATCCATCAATTGTTACCTCAGGCAATGACGTACTTACTTTCTTCATTTCAACAAGCTTATCCTGATCGGGCTCCTGTTGCACTATCTCGTTGATCTCGAATGAAACTGAATTTGCAACATTTTTATCTCGATCGGGACCCTGCATGTTACGGTCCGATGGTTTAGCATTGGTTACAACTTTACCATCACGATTCGGTTCGTGGAGTGTGCTGGCATTACATGATGGAAAAGACTGCTGCATTAAGTTGATGGAATCTGTTGGCTTCAAAATGTTTTTATCTCCATCAAGTCTAGCCTCATTGAATTGTTGCTGCAATGTATTCACGCTCGAAGGGCTCGAAATCGCAACAGTTTTATTTCGAGCAGAAACCGGTTCTTCTGACTGTCGGTAAATCGTTTCAAACGAATCACGCTGATTTGATGAATTGACCAATTCTTTGATGGGTACGTCAAAAATATCCGTACTCAATAACTGCTCGAAATCGGGTAGCGGCGACATGCGATGGCCATCAAATAAACTGCTTGAAGATAAATCCATGGCCGCACCGTGAAATGAAACCGAAAAGTCCGTTTGTTTGTCCGGCAGTTTACACATACCGACCTCTTTACATGTGCCGTCTGATTTTCCTTTAGTTTGTTTACCAACTTTTTCACCAGACTCCTTTACCTGCTCGTTCTTTTTTTTACCATTTGCAGCAGAAACACTCTGTACAACACCATTTGCAGCAGAAACACTCTGTACAACACCATCTGCAGGAGAAACACTCTGTGAATTGTCAGCCATTTCACCGAGAGAGTCTTCTGGAGTCGAGAAAGCTTCTTCCAACTGTCTCCTCCGTGGATAACAGTCACTAGAATTGCTGTTTGTTTCAATAGTTTTGGAGGAGGTCAATGTCTTATCTTTTGTCGTAGCCAGTAAGCTTTGCTTATTTTTTTTGCAGTACGTTTTTTCATGGAACTGGTAAGACCTTCTATGGATGAACTGCTTGGTGCAGTAATGACAATACAACTCGTTCTTTGTCTGCTGCGAAACACTTACGCTTTTGGTCGACTTCTTCCCACCTTCAACGGCTATGCTGGTTTGAGATAACAGGTTAGATGGAGTATTGTAGGAAACTAGAGATGCAGTGGTGGCGATGATCGAGTTCGTGTTACTCGTTACGTGAAGCGATGTACACAGAGTCAGTGAAGTCGCAATTTTTTGTGTTGCTTTCTGGATTTCATTGGTTGAAACAATTACCATTCCTTGAGAGGCTGGAAACTGAAGCTTTCCTGGAGGACTGGTAACTAACAATATTCCACTGGCAGTCATTTTATTGGGTGTAATTAATAAATTGCTAACTGGCTGTAATGTTTGCGAAGGGTGTGGTAACACCATCTTTCCAGGGTGACTGGTTACAGGCAACAAACCAGCGGCAGTTGTTTTATTGGGTGTAATTGATGGAATGTTAACTGGCTGTAAGGTCTGCAGAGGGCGTGGCAATGGTAACACCATCTTTCCAGGGTGACTGGTTACAGGCAACAAACCGGCGGCGGTTGTTTTATTGGGTGTAATTGATGGAATGTTAACTGGCTGTAATGTCTGCAGAGGGCGTGGCAATGGTAACACCATCTTTCCAGGGTGACTGGTTACAGGCAACAAACCGGCGGCGGTTGTTTTATTGGGTGTAATTGATGGAATGTTAACTGGCTGTAATGTCTGCGGAGGGCGTGGCAATGGTAACACCATCTTTCCAAGTTGACTGGTTACAGGTGACAAACCGGCGGCGGTTGTTTTATTGGGTGTAATTGATGGAATGTTAACTGGCTGTAATGTCTGCGGAGGGTGTGGCAATGGTAACACCATCTTTCCAGGGTGACTGGTTACAGGCGACAAACTGGCGGCAGTTGTTTTATTGGGTGTAATTGATGGAATGTTAAATGATTGTAATGTTTGTGAAGGGTGTGGGAACTGAACCCCCGCCATTCCTGAAGGACCAGTTACTGACGATATACCACTTGGAGTGGGTTTCTTAGGAGTTATTGATGGATTGGTAACTGGTTGCAATACCTGAGGTGTGTGTTGGAGACATGGATTACTACTTGAAGACTTTTCCTTTGATGCTGTTGTGCAGAGAGTCCTTGGTGATGGTTGTATTGTGGCAAAACACATCGGAGATGTTGAACTTTCCATATTGACCATACCAAAGATTTTTGTGTTCTTTATGTTTGATTGGTTCATATTTGGTATAATACTAGGTGACGAAGTTGACAGTTTCTGAGTAGTTCTTAGCGTTCCTTTATTACCACAATTAGAAGTTGATAAATAGGTGGAGGATTGCATTTGTTTAGGAGAAAGTGAAGACTGTGTCAGTGGAATGGTTGGTATTGATTTTGGTGACAAAAGCTGTGGCAAAACCATGAATTTTCCATATGGAGAATTAAACAAACCAGTAGGGGGAGGAAGATCATTGTACATCATCTGCATTTGAGGAGATGATACTGTTTTGTGTACGAGGAGCCGCTTTGACTGATTTTTATGATCATCACGCTGGAAAAGTTGATCATTGGCAGATAGGGTTGCAGGGATCCGAATTCCGTTTGGTTTTAAAAGGCTTGCTTCAGAAGGTTTTGTAAGTCTGCTTGGTGAATGTCTTGTTGATGGTCGAGGCGATACATTACTTACTGAAGACTTCACAATCTGAACAGGTTGCTTCTGTAACTTATTTAAGCCACCATCATGGTGGTGTTTATATTGTTGGGGCGGTAAACTTCTTGGTGAAAGATTCATTTTATTGATAACTGCCTTTCCAGGTGAATAAATATTTACACTTCTTGGATCCACAGTGTTATCGGAAACAGTTGAAAGAACATTTGTAAATGGGGAATTGTCCGAAAAGAGAACCTTAGGCTTTATGGCAGCGGAGTTTGAGGAACATTGCGACCTTTTGCGTTTGTGGCATGAAGTACTGAGAGATTGTGTCAGAGCTGGTAACTGATTGCTGCTTTTCACAATGGAGTCATTCATAGCAGGCCCAGGGGATGACAAAGCCAAAGGAGATGGAGTAGGAAACCGTTTGTTGATGAAACTCGAATAGTCTGCTCCTGCTGGAAATGATAACTGTTGATGGTTTTGATATTTTCCCAAATGAACGTCCTAAAATAAACAAAACTTTATGTATTCAGCGAATTCATCAGATTTTAAAGAATAATAAATAATAATAATTTACAAAGTATGTGACATTGATTGTGAGAGTATTGACACCAAGTTTTAAGATAAAGATGTCTACGGTTTGCTTACATTAATTGTGAAAGGTTGCGGAGAAATTTGACAAAATGTTTACCACAATAAGTGTTTGATCAACAGTTCATCACTTCGAAACCTTTATTCACTGAAATGTTTAACATTTCCTGCTTTCAGATTAAACCCTAAAACTATCCAACCACACCTTGTTTTGATGGCAAAGTATTGAGAAGAAATTATTTCGTAAACTTGTGAAGATTGTGTGTTTTGTTTTCCAATTTGAATCTTGTATATTTTCTGAACAAATACCAAAAGTCTTATTTAAATAAAATTCTTTTGTGATGAGGCGAAAGGAACAACATTCTTTAAAGAAAATTAAACATACCATTTGGAATTTATCAAGTACTTCTTTACTGCAAGCAATCATTGCCTGTGCCAGTGAAAGCCAACTTGTTTTCCATTTTATCTCAAAATAGAGCTGGCCATCCTGTTAATGCAAAAAAGATAAAAAGGAATTTCTCCATTTGGCATGAAGTAATCGTTTATTATAAATTGCCATAGTTACAAAGAAAAAATCAATCCAAAGAAGTAGCAAATAGCATTACAAAAAATGACCAATTAATATGAATTAACTGCTTTAGGCTTCATGAGAAACGAGGAAAACACTATATAGGGGATTTGAGGTCAGATGAATGCTATCAATGAGGACTAACATGCTGTGACATATGCTGGATTGCACCCCACAAGTGTTACCTACTATCTTTTTAAATCATAAATATGCATTGCATAGATGAAATGAGACTTGAGAAACAACCAAGAGAACTAACTAACTAAATCAATTGAATTTGCAGGCAATTAATTGCTAATGAAAATGGTTCAATACATTGTTTTCAACATATCATTTAAACTTCATTTAAAATATAGTGGCTATACGTTAAAACATGCGTTTTATTCATTTAAAATCATATCATTATTATACCTTTCCCACTTTGAAATTGATAATCTCCATCGCTTCCACTTGTTGAATATTCATCTTTATTTCTTTTTACATACCATAAAAGCGGCCATGTAATGTTAGGTTTTTTTCTACTAAGTGAAAAGAAAAACAAAATCATAATTATATCATGCATCCTTAAAGCCTATAGTTTCATGTTCATGTTGTTTTAAACAAGTCTGTTCAACACTATCTGACTCAACCCACCCGTGGGAAAGGAGAAAAAGGAAAATCTTAAAATGCATCAAAATTTTAGGCACCATATTAGTATTTTCAGCTCTTTCCATTAGCTAACCAGAAAGTATGAAATCCTATTAGAAAAAAATCCAACTCAGTTAGTTTCTAATTTATATAAGCATAGAAAAAAGTTGATTTTATTATATATACGTATATACAAAAGCAACAAACATGATTGAAAATCTTTAAGGGATGGATTGATGAACTAATATAATATATATAGTTTAACTTATACATATTAGCCAGAATTAACTGACTAATCAGTTTTAGTATAAATTTCAGTACAAACTATCTCTTTACACTTCAAATGAACGTGGAGTTTTCCATCAATGACTTGTGACTCAATTCTAGCAGCAACTTCATTATTATCTTCAAATCTCATTTCTTGGATGACTTTGCGAGTACTTGTTTCCATTATTCGTCCTATCTCAGCTTTCCCAGACAAAGTTTTTTCTGGCTTAAAATCAGTATCTACTGGCATTGGATATGTAGCAGTACGATAAGATGAAATTGAATTTTTAGTAAACAATGAACGATCTTCTGATAATGAATATTCAATATCTGGATGCACTCGTCCGACTAAAGTACGAAAAAACCAACTGGCTTGCCTGCATTGCATAAATTCATCAAAGTTTTGACCACGTGATTCCAGAGTCCATCTTCCCACTAAATCTTCCATTTCATTTATTTTTTGGGCACTATATATATATACTATAATTTCAACCATATGATTACAACACAAAACATAGGATTACGTAAATCATTATACAAGAACTTATATAAGAACAATTTTATAAGAACAAGAGCCTCAGATTTGGCCAAAAAATAAGAACAACTTGAAGCTCAAATCACTGTTTCAAAAATTAAGAACAGCCTAAGCCTGAATGTTCTTATAACATAAGAACAATTCATAAGAACAACTAATGATGCGAATTGTCTCATTGGTAAAATGTTTTTGAAGGTTTTTTTCCACCTTGCATACTCATATCGGGTCATTACATAAAAGCAACCTTGATTTTAACCAGTTGTTTTTAAAAAGATTTATTTTTATTTTACTGGAAGTTCCATAAATAAGAACAAAATGAGGCTGAAATCTGAAACTGTGTTCTTAAAGCTAAGAACAATTCAATAAGAACAGCAAGCCTCAGGTCAGTTTTTACTAGTTCTTATAAAAAGGTGTGTACCCCATGGTATTACGATTTTCATAAAAAAAGAATGAGGAAAAAAGGAGGTAAAAGAGAAATTTGTGAAAACATAAAGAAAAGAAATAGCTATGTAAAAAATTCTTTCATACCAAAACAATATACTCACATAACAACATGGAAAATTATGGAAGTTTTGCGAACAAAATGCACATGGTATATACATGATGCATGGTGATGAAAGCACAAAATATAAGTACTACATCTTCTCTCTGATCAGTTATTTCTTACACATTAGCTCAATTTGAAAAAGAAATCTTCTGGTGTCCTCAAGAATTCCTCAGTTTGCAGAACCTACCACGAGGCTATTCACGTGTCTAAATTGTACGCATCTGAGTGGGATGTACAAAATATCGGATTCATGTTACCAGTACCCGCGGGAGATTAATACCTCGAAAAAAAAAATTATCTATTCACACAATGTTATGTTGGATGAGAGACATATGCATTGCACTGAGAGAACGTCGTTTTTTCTTACCAACATTACGTACCATTTTTGTTTGCAATTCCATTCATGACCTCTCGGTAAATTAGTCTAAAATCTTATCGGGGAAAAAAAGTCAGGGAAAAGTGACCAATTTTTTTTTATTTTTGTATTGTTTTTTGTTGGGTTTGTTTTGGGGGTGGGGGAGCGAGGGGGAGGGGGGACTAAACCAACCAAATTTTCCCCCGACTTTTCTGCACCCGACCAAAAATTTTCCCCGACTTTTTTTCCCCCGATGAGGTATGAGGTATACAATAACTCAGCAGACGTTATTGTAATACCTTGATTATTTTCTTCTTATTGGAAATATTTGGTCAGGAAAAAGTGATTAATTTCAAAATTTAGTCGGGGAAAAGTGAAAATTTAAAAGCATCAATTACCAGTGGCGTAACTGGGGGAGGGGGGTGCTTTGGGTGCAACCTCGAACCCCGGGTCTCTTGCCTTTTCGATATACGGATGCCGCCATCCGTATATATATCGAAAAGGCAAGAGACCCTGGGTTCGAGGTTGGCGTTGGGTGCGATCGCACTGCCCTCAGATTAAACTTGCCCTTTTTTACAAAACCTTTTTTCATAAGTATATTGTGTTCCCAATAAACGTTAATGAATGAACTTACTAAAAGAAGTTGTAATGCAGAATCCTCTTTATTCTCCTAACCAAAAAGTCATTTTCGATATTTGTGTCATTCGTTGGGTCGAAAATCTAGATGGATATAACCAATTTCTTCTTCATGTACATAGCCGAAGCTCTCGAAGTAATTGCAAACAAGATCCACCTAAACAAGTATCCTAATTGACGTGACTGGGATAACGAATCAAGGAGAAGAGCTTCAAGTGCTCTTGCCGGTATTGCAAATTTTGAATTTTGTATTGTTTGGGTCACAATAGTCAAGTCTTTGACATTTTTACGTGATCCGACGAAAAAGATACAAGGAAAATCTTTAGATTTGTACAATGTAGTTGGACAGGTCAAGCTAGCCCGAGAAGATTTGATTTCCATTCGTGGAGGTGGAGGAAAAGACTTTTTTTTCGCGTTGTTTTGACTATGCAGAAAGAATTGCTGGTCTTATTGGTCTTTCCCCATCCATGCCAAGAATAGCAGGTCGCCAAAAACTCCGAGCAAATGCGGTATCAGAAGAAAAAACACCATTTAACTACTATTGATTAAACATGTGTCTTCCGTTTCTGGACCACCTTATCAACGGTATCGATGTACGTTTTGATAAATACGGTCAAACTGTGATGTCCATGGGCCTGGGTTACCCCTCAGTGGTAGCAGAACAAGACGTATCGGTAGAAGATATGATTAAAATATACAGTGAAACCTCTATTAATGGTCACCTCCATACATCGGTCACCTCCTGATAAGCGGCCAGAAAAGAAAGTCCCTGCCAAATTTATTGTCAAACTCTTATAAAAAAACCTCCATACATCGGTCACCTCCAATCAACGGCCAAACGGCCACTTTCTATTGTCCCAATGTCTAATTTTACCTCTATTAACGGTCAAAAATAATCTTTATGCAAGCAACTGAATGGAAAAATAAAAAAATTGTTACTTTACTTACAATAATTATTTACAAATATAAAGTCAAGTCAAGCAGCCTTATCTATTGTAGATGTATTGAACATTTTTTGTGAAACATTAGGTGATGTTGACTGAGTAAGTGCTTTGAATCTTTATCACACTACGACTTGAAGCACTTAGGCCAAATAATGTTGTGTTTATTTTGATCATGAATCATTTTTTATGCCCCTCCCATCCTGACCAGCCTTTTTGATAAAAAAAAGTATATTCATATAAAACCTCCATACATCGGTCACCTCTAATGCAACGGCCACTAAGCTGGATCCCCCAAAGTGGCCGCTATTAGAGGTTCCACTGTATAGCGATGACTTGCATAGCCCGATACATTGTGAAGAAGAAGTTTTTCGTTGGAAATGAAGATGGACTGCATGCGAAAGTTCAAAACGACCTGACTCGATTGCAAAGGCTTTGCACATATTGTTGAAGATTTCTGCTACAGTAGATGTCACTTCGTGTGAGTGTATAAGATCTGGAAGTGTCTTAAAGCGATTGAACACATACCTGCGTGCGTCAATGGGACAAGCGAGAATGAGTGGTCTTGCTTTTATGCATATAAATTATGATAAAGATATCGTGTTTTAGACATTTTTACTCAAAAGCCTAGGGCAGTGGAATTTTGTAATGTATTTTCTTCTTAGTAAAATTTTATTCTTGGTTGTATATTTCTATATTTTCATTGATACTTTGCTTGTTTCTAACTGAGATGTTTTAACCTATGTGTAATATAGTTTCGTGTAAACAAAACATGATTTTCCGGAATGTGGCTAATGAGCAACATTCGCTATACATTCGCTATGTATCTGTAGGGACGTTTATATAACTTGGTAGAGTTGTTCTTGAAGATGTCCCTACAAAGTCATTAGAAACTTCAGGTGAACATTCGAAAAAAGTAACGATGTTTCTTTTGATGCAAGTAAAGTAATTATTGAGTCTCAACAGTAATTATATTTTTTCGTGTAACAGGCTGGTTGATGTCAGGAATGTGGCTAACTTGCTAATTTCACAATCAACATGACCGAAAGCAAGCCAACAAATGACAAATCTTTCTCGGCTGTTGTCAGAGAGTGCGTGGCCACACTCAAACTAACGGATTGGTCAAACACCAGAATATCATAAATTATTCAGAAAAGGTGTTAGAGAAAAAATGCAAAACTTACAACAGTATCTACCAGCCGAAAATGATCGAGAGCTGTAGAAGAAAGAAGTCCTGCGTTCTTCCACTAGCACGTCAACAACCTATGTCATGCAAGGGTAAAACCCTTGTAAGCACTCGCGGAAGCTTGTTACAAGCACATTCCGAAAATCGAATGGCTTAGCATCAAATTATATTGGTGATAAAAAATGGAAGTCCTCTTTAGCTGACACCTAGTCTTGGTACACTACCAAATCTACGGAGATCGTCTGTCTCTCAGATAACCTGATAATTTGCCGAGGTATTAGAACTATGAAGGCCTGATTTTACGGGTCTTGGCTTTGCGGCATTGCGCTGGCAGGTCATTAAATGCATGCGATGCTATGAATTCAAAGGTGTTGTTAATGGCAGTGTTGCGTTGGATGGTTGAATCAGATGTGGAGTTTTATCGAAAGCATCGTATGTTTCTTTGACGAACATTAAGCCTTAGGTGACTTGGTCAGTACGGATCATTGATCGCTTTGAACGCCATTTTATATATAGTGGATTCTGTTCCTTCTCTGATAGGCAGCCAATTCAGTTTCACAACGTGTTCTTCAGTCATGAAGCGTCTTGTGACGTAACTTGCAGCCATATTCTGTAAACGCTGCATCCTTTATGAATAGAACATTACCGTAATTCAGCTTGCCGAGTATCAGAGCTTCAGCAAGGTTTTTCCTCACGTGGTATGGTGTGAATCTTTGGATAAGTCTTAAGGTCTTTAAAGTGAGATAAGCACTTTGGATTGTCTTATTGATGTGGTCGTTCCAAGTCAGCTGTTTGTTGAAGGTTATACCGAGGACTTTTAAAGATTTGACGTTCTAGTGCTATGTCATGTGGTTTAATCGTGTATATATCGTTTTGGAGATTATGCACGCGACTCATCTGAGACGTGGAAAATAGGATTGTCTTAGTTTTGGTTGAGTTGAATATAAGGTTGTTGTTTGATGACCATTTAATTAGGTTTCTGTAAGCTGCCTCTGATTTCATCCACTTTGCGTGCACCTTGTTAGATGGATAACCCATACTTTACTGACTCGTCAAAGGCGTCAAAAATCTTCACTTATAATCAATCTTCTTCATTAGGGTTTTGCTGTCAGTCTGATATAAAATGGCATCCCTGGCTGCCGATTTAGCATTGTATCCCGTCCAAACACATCTGTTTGCATGTTCCTTCACCTTGATATACCATCAGCGAAATGTTAGCCTCCTTGTGACATCTGTTGAAATAGTTTAAATCTTGCTGTTGTTTGGTTGGTTTGTTGTTTGATGCCATCCGTTATCTTCTGTATTGCCTCGTCAAATGTCTCTGCTGGCTCCACCATCCCCACGTGGTCGAAGAGGCTTTTCATTTCATCTCCGTCCACAAGCCTCAGCGTTGCTTTGGCTTTTTGATAGGCTGTGCAGTCCACGTGCCCAGTTTCATGTCTTCCTGCAGTAGCAGTGGCTAACAAGAACTCCCGAAAGTTGGATATGTATTTCAAGTAGTCCTGTTACAGTTGTTCTGGGTCCCCTGCTGATTTGACAACAAAAGGGCCAGGTTTCAATAACATCATCATTTCAGCCATAGCAATCTCCGTCAGACCCGTCAGATCACTGTGATCCACTCGTTGCCATGTAACAAAAAAATCTAGTAGGTTCTTTAGTGATACCCTTTAGGGTCTGACTATATTTTTATACTAATAAAGTGTCTACAAATAAAACAGAAGATTATCAGAATGTCACACCTCCTATGCAACATGTTTCGACAACATATCGGCGGTGGCGGCGGTGCAAGTAGCAGTTTAAACGTCAGTATAATGACAAACTTTATCTCCCCGCCTCGTTTTCAATTATGTTACATTGTTTTGTATGTTAATTAAATCATCACTAGCTAGAAATGCATGAAGAACAATGAGTTTGTCAACGATAATGACGTTAAAACTTGGTCAATTTCTGAGTAAATCAGGAATGTTCCTCATTATCTTAGTTCCGTATGTATCTATCTGCGTAGGATGCAAATCGCAATCTGTCAGGAATCTGACCAGAACCACAATCGATGTGGCATCGTTGTTGTTGAAACTAGCCTTCATACACTTTGTATAAGTCAAGGAACACCATATCGAATTATAAGCTTCATTTCTTTATCAAAGTTTTTTGTCAATCTGTAGTGGTTAGAATACACAGAATACCTTCTTCCGAAAACAATCCAAACTTGAATCTGTTTGAACATGAAGACTTTCGAACAAATGTTTGTTGTGGTGGAAGTTGTAGAAGAAATCGAAGCTTGGTGAGTGCGAAGATTGCTTTCAAGCTCGTTGTAATCAGGAAAGTTTTACTCTAACTATGAATGTTTTTCTTTATAACTTCAGTGTTTCTTTAAAATAGTTACTGGACGAAATAACCAGACAATATTGCCGAAAATTCGAGTTTAATGGTCGACAGTGATGTTTGCCGAAACTCGCCGGAATCACATGATGACAGAATCCTACTTACTCTCAGGTGCGTACAATCTAGCCATGACCGATGTTGATGTAGCTTCTCCCATGTATACCATGCCTCGTTACACGAAGCTTGGAAAACGCAATATTATTGCAGTCAAAGAAACATAGACAGCCGAAATCAGAGAGGAATTATGGAAATAACTCGACAAAATTGTGTTTCGTTTCGTTTCGTCTTTTTGACATACGAAACATCAACGTCACAGCAACAACCTAGTAACTAGCCTGTTTTGCCTCTCCGATTTACGAAAACGGATACCGTCTTTTTTCAGTTTTGTGATTTCGATTTTCGATAAGCATCAAGGGAATCGTCTACTAATTTTGTTTGCTAAAAGCTCTTTTTAAATCGTCTGAAAGAGATGGTTAAGCAACGTGTTCTTATACATTCTTCCATTGCTTCACTAACTTTCTAAACCAATTCCATCGTAAAAATTCTCTGTATCGCAATTTTGAGATTAAACAAGAAAGATGCACTAACATTTTTTTTTATGCTAGTTCACACTTCCCAAGCCCGACTTCCTATGCTGACTATCTGATAGGCACTTCAAGGGGAAGGGTCACTTTTCATTCCAACTAACCATTCATATAAGGACCCCAAAACATCCGAAGTCTTCACGAAGGAACGGGCTGGTAGCAGTACCAGCAGGAATGCAGCCGGTAGAATTTCGTGTGCGTTCAGAGGGGGACTCGAACTCCAACCTCTGGTGCGCCAGCCGAAAACAATCCTTACAACGTTTCTGTCATTGGGTTGGTTGTATGATTGGTGGAAAAGAAAAAAAACAAATTGACACTGTATAAAAGTATTTGTGAATATTTAACAATTATAAAAAAGTTCGCCTCTGAAAAACATAAACAAACAAACATTCGAAATCGAAATCGAATCTAAATCATTGACGTCACTGAAATAGCCAACACAGATTGGTGATCTGTTTATTTGAGACCATCCAACTTTCAGCTGAAAGATCTTGCAAAGTATTTGAAAGACAATGAGCTTTTGATTGTTTCAAATCATCATATAAACTTTATGACAATACCAGAACGAAGTTTTTAAGCAAATTTCAAAGAATTTATCATGTTTCATAACTTTCTGTCGACGTTCCTCGTACTCACGCAGAACAAGATACATTACCACAATTTAAATTCTTTCTTTAAAAAATTATAATGAAATTAGTTGACAAATATATTTATATGTATATTTATATATATATCCTATATATAGTGTAAACATCAGAATCGAAACACGTACACGTACACAAAATAGAAACTTCAAAAACAATGATAGAAAAGAAAACAGAAACGGAGAGCAGCTATTGGTTGATAAGAACCAATCAGAATAGAATAGTTCTTCTCGGCCTCTCTAAATAGATTGAAACAAACCAATAACTGTTAAACTCTTTGTGAGGAGGTATTAAGCAAACAACTCCTCTGTTTCAGACTCGTGCAAAGCCGACACCAGTGACCTGAACATTCTTGCATCGCCAAGTATCCCGTTATGTTCTGCACCACTGAACACATTGTAAGTTATAGGCTGTTTTTGGCGTCCTTGCCATTTTTGACATGCGTTTAGACTCCTTTCGTCTACAGTTCCGTCGCCATCAGCAAAGTCGATATCTGGCCGATAGTCTGGGAAATAGCCTGGACGATATTTCAACACGCCAGCAGTTGGAACGTGTTTACCATGGAAACAAAACATCCTGATGTTAGGTGCATCTTCGTGCCATGCTCTGGGCACCGATTTTAATACTTTTTTCCCTAATGGATATCCCATGTCATCAAATAATGAATTGTAATCTGACACAGTGTATGTTCGATTTTCTGTCTTTACTAAAGGCTGAAAAAAAATTATACATGGTTTCTGATGACAGTGGATTGAAATTTTTCTAAGAAAATCAAGATTTCATTTAATAGCCGTTTACCTCTTTGGAACTCCAAAATTCTTTATCAGGAAGTATAAAAGCTAAGCTACTAAATGTCCGTTGGAACTTTCTCAAATATCTTGGGTTGTCTAAAATGCTTGGAATACCAAAACCATCTCCTGATATATAAGCAAGAACTGCTTTCACAGAGCCAGCAAAAACACCTGTGCACAAAATAAACAAACATGACACCACTGAGAAAAAATAAATTTTTCTTATGCTGAATCATATTGTTCTTATGAACATTTCGAAGGTTAAAGCATCGTAGTATGGAGGTTTCGAAGGTTAACGCATCATAGTATGGAGTATGTTTACTTGTCAAGCTATGAACACAGGATGAACTATTCTCTGAAAGCTGACACTAATTGCATCCACAGTTTTACAAAAGTAGAAATTAATATATATACTCAGGTTAAAGGGATCCTGTGATGACAACTTATTTTTTGGGACATGATAGAGCTCTAAAAGTTGATTAATAAGTCTTTTTACAGTTTTTTATAAATCTTTGTTGTTTTCGAGATATCTCAATTTCAAGATCTTAGGTTTGATTTATGCAATGCATAATTACCATGTAATAAGTGAGTTGCTAAAATTTCTCATTGCTTTTACTGATATATAAATGAACATTACATCTTTGTACTTTATTGAATGGATCAAGAATTCTAAAAGGGTAATGATATATGATGAAGTATAAACTAAGAATATTTAGTGGTTCAAAAGTTACACACATCAGCAGTGTCATTCTCCTATTTATGCATTGCATAAATTGATATTTTTAAATTGAAACATTGGTGAAAGGAGAGGAAAGTTTAGAAAGTTGTAAAAACACTTGTTAATCAATTTTTTGAGCTCTATTACATACCAAATTATCACTTTTCATCACAGGACCCCTATCAGATAAACCACTTAGATAATCTCTACAACAATTTTATTCAATTTTCATCCTCACCTGATATGGTCGTCCATGCACTCAAATATTTATTCTTCCACTCTTGTGTCTGGGTTCGTAAAAAGTATAAAGAGTAAGGTGCGCCCATGCTGTGTGACAACAACATAATTTTTTTCATTCCATTTGACTCGTAGGTTTCTTCAATTAGCTTCTTTAAACGATCAAAATATTCGCCAGCTGATCCTATGTTGTTAAGAATTTTAACTTAAAAAAGATTTGGATTTGGATTTTAACAAAACATCACCATCAATCATACTTGACTGAGATTCTTTCCATTTCACAATCAATACAAGTATAGGAGACAACATGGTCTACACATGCATTATGGTGAATTATGAAGGAAATTTATCAAGAAACAATCACATAGCTTATCAAAACAGAGCTTTGTATTATATAAGCGATTAATCAGCCAATACCTGGATCATATCTGAAATCGTATGGAGCAGCACGAAGATCTTTGCCTCGTTCATATTTCAATATACGACAAAGTGAGTCAATCAGCGGAAAGAAATATATGCCAGCGACATGAGAAGAAGGATCCAGCCATTCTATGGATGATGTATTTCCGAAATTCGGATTTCGTGTGTAAACACCAGGAGTATTGTTCATTTTATTGGTGTGTGGATCATATTTTAGTCTAAAAAAGAAAAAATACTACAATACAAATGCCAACATGATTATATCTGAGGAAACGATGGAAGGAGTTGTCACATACTTCAAATTATCAACCCAACATTCTTGAGCCCAAGGAAGAAGTTCCTCTATGTTCAGCCACAATGTGAACCAGTACTCATACTTTTTATAACACCAATAATGTGTTGATGCATTTTTCTCTAACTTAGCTTCAATCTGACTACCACCAATACCAGGAACTATAAAGAGATATTATTTATGATATATAAACCTACAACAGCTTTTAAACTTAGAGAATCACAAAAGAAATTACAACAGTCAAAAAATGATTGTATTTCATGCAGCCACACAAAAATATTTCAATGACGTAAATTGTTTGTTCTACTAGTGTTACCATGGCAATAATACCCTCAGTAAACAAGCACTTTTATTATTTATGCTGTAAATGTTTGAAGAGAAGAAATCTTCTGACAATAAGAATTTTTTTTCAATGTGGATACAATCTGTGAGTATGATCATTTTTAATTATCATTACTTTAGGTTCTGAATTTTACTGAATTAACTGAGAGTCCCCTGCAGAATGAACTGATTAACTGTTTCAGCCAGCTGATCTATACGTAATATCCAATGATTAAAAACAACTTTGATTGATAGGCATATGGAATCAACCATTGAGCTAATTTTTAAAATACAAACTAGAAATTGAGTTGTAACTTTATAACTTTTATCATACAAAAACAAAAATTATGATAGAAAATGTCCATACCAATCACAATTGGGATGCGGCATTCCACCGATGTCCACCACCACACTGTTTTAACAATTATGAAAACAAACAGATATGAAACTAGCATTTCCAGTGTCAGTATACCATACCATTAAAAAGCGTTTAGTACATCTATAAAAAATATCTATAAATGTATACACTAAAAATCCCAAGAGCTATATTTTTCATTACACATGTATTTGGGTTCAATAGATATATAAAAGGAAGTTACTGTTTGACTTGTTGTCAAAGTAGACTAGGGTAGCCTGACATACCACTTCAAATACAACTTTGAAGGCAAATAAAAAATCCAAACAATATTCCAAATAATATATACACCGCACCATCCCTAATTTCAAATAGCTAATAGAATAGAATAGAACAGAATGATATTTATTCGTCACAAAAAATTAACTACAAAGTAATTAAATAAAGTAATGGCTGGAGACCACCCCAGTAGATAAATCTAAACAAAGGAGGTGGCCACCAAATAGAAAATAAAAAATATAAAATAAATAAATTCCGGTAGAAAATAGAAAATAAATGAAAGAGTTAATGAAGATGCTTATTCCAAGAGAGAAGCTAGTTGCATGTCAGGTAGTTACTTAGAAAGAAATCAGTGGCGAACTTTTTAAGGTGGTTATATGAAAGGGAAGCTGTGATTGAGGATTTGATGAATGAAAAGGATATTTAGGGTTCTTGTCAAATCAAAAATCGAAATAGACCAAGTTTAGAAAGAGTGGAGTAGAATGAGATCTAAAGGAAGAAAAGGTAATGAGACAAATTGCAGTTTTCTGGAGAAGAAAAATACGTTTATTATTAGTAGATTCATGTTATGCCCGGGTCTGGCAGCCATAGCGCATATAAAAGGAAAAGATTGCATGATAAACAGAAAGAGAGACAGATTCAGGCAGGAAGTGACGGGTTTTACTCAGCGCACAGTTGGCTTGTCGAAGTTTGATAGAGAGTTCATGAATGTGTTTTTTCCAGGTGAGATCCTCATCAAGATATACACCAAGATATTTAATGAACTGGCTAGGTTGAAGCTTCCTCCCACCAATTTTAATCTTGAGGTTAAAATTCAGTAATTTGGATTTAAACAAGATAAACTCAGTTTTACTGGCATTGAGAGAGATTTTATTTGCATTAAGCCAACTAGACAGAAGTTTTAAGTCAATGTTAATTCTTTTGTTTAGCGACTTCAGGGACCTATTAAATTGAAGGAGATTAGTATCATCGGCAAAATGATAGATGTCAGAGTCTAAGACACAAACCTCAGTTTTAAGTTATGAGGTGAATATAGATATGTATTTTCTTGACCAAAACTTACAAGTGAGTCATTTCCAAAAACATATCAAGTAGTAGTTTTTTGCCAAAAACCAAAAATGAAGTCATGCTGATTGTAACCCACTGAAATAATAACTTCTAGGCCTTTAGGGGTGATATCCATTTACGGACACAGATAAGGAGAAATATTTTACAAACCCGTCCACTTCCTGCATAAGGGACAAGAATTTTTAGTTACTTTTCACCTTTAACATGGCTGATTTATTTCACGGTAAAAACATTCATTTTCTCTGTTCCATTTGCGAGATTAGGCCATTGTATATAATACCTTATGCAAATTAATAAATAGAAATAGAAATAGAAATTTGTAGGGTTATACAGTTGTTTTAATGAGTTAAGAGCCTATTTTTGTATTTTGATGTTGTATATAAACAAATTGTCCAGAACAAATTAGTTGTGTTTTTTCAATAAAAAATTTGTCGAGATCCATACAAATAGTGGTAAGCAACATGTTCTTTGCAGAACCTCATTCCAGCGGTGAAGTTAACGTCGAGAGTTCGATTAGTAGAAGAGTTATATTGATGAGTGGGTCACTTAAGACAAGTGTCCTTCACTGCATATTCCCTGCACGCAAAATTGAAAAGAACACTTTATCGTTAAAAACTTTGTCGGCTGAAAACAACGTTTTTTTGGTGACGTGACGAAAATAATTTGTACCAACAAAGTTTTTACCGATAAGGTATGGTTCGAAATAAATGTTAGACAAGTGTGGTAACAACCGACGATTTGTTCATTTGTATTATCCATCCGAATACTTCCAGAAATTAAGTATCATAATTTTTGGCATGTTATGTTACTGATTTTAAGGGAAAAAGTACAGCCGTAAAAAGTTTTGTTTTTACATAAAGTTTCACCACCCCCAAAATAAAAAAATTACTCTGTTGAGGTTTCCCTAGAGCTATGTTTCTATGCAGTTGCTATGCTAGATCATCATCATTCAATTGGATATATTTAAATAGGAGAGTAAAAGAATATAATTGAGGCAATTCTTCATTATAAATCACGATTATTTTACCAACAGATTCTGGTTGAGTGGTCCTAATTATTGTACATAAATCCACAAGTTAAAATTAAGAGAGTATTAAGTGAAACAATTGCATTGTGTATCAATAGGTGATGTTTAGGGAGAAACATCTCAAGAATCAATAGGAATAACTGACATTTTTAGAGTCTGTGACATTTGGTGGTTGGGTGACGAAGAAATTTGGGTAGAAAAATTGGGGACAAGGATCAAAAAGAAAAATCTTTAAAATATTTGATTAACAATATTGCTCATAGACTACTTTCTTATAGTAATTCTGAATTTTTATTACCAAGTGTGGGAAGTGTGCAAAAATACAAACTGAGAATTGTATACGAGAAGTGGTGACATACCAGCAGGAGGGCAGCTTTTTAAATGATATATATACAGTTCTTTCTGTGGACATAACACATACTTAATATTGTCCAACAATTGGTGAGTGATGCTACCTGGGCAACCAGTAGCATTAAAAAGGTTGTATCTTTTCTTGCATAAACAGCTACTGTTTGCCTGGTGCAAAGTTAGTGCCATTTTACACCACAAAAAATATATAACTAATGCTTCTCAATAATGTAAAATTCACACACCCATAAAACGATCTTGTTTTGTTACTCGTAGTATGATCATCATCTCTCTATTAAATTAAGAAAGTATATACCTGTTTGACATACAATTTTGATCTAGCTAGGCAATTTTGTGTGTTAGGAACCCAAATGTTTATTGTGATTTTCGTGGTTACTTTTACAACGAGTCAAGTGGTAAAGGACACGACTGGGGTGTTTATTTAATTTTCAGGGGGCGTTTATTAGAGAAGGAGGCGTAAATTTCTTTGCAAGTATTGTGTACACAGTGAAACCTCCTTAAAGCTTGGAATACATTACCGTCATTTCTCTAATTTAATGCGTCCTCTAATCCATGCGGATAAATTATTTTGACCAAATTGGATGAATTTATTTCCTCTATTAATTTCCTTGAAAGGCTTCTTGAAAGGCTTTGACGCACTCAGGTTGGCATTTGGAAGTACATCCAGCTAGAATCATAAGCACATCCGGATTTAATCTACAGTAACTTGCCCTCGACATCATCCGTCTTGTGTGCCGAAAACGAGTCTTTCTTCACGTATTTGATCCAGATTTCGTCCAACCAAAACGTCCATCAAGTCTTCCGTCCATCCACGCTTTCGCTTGGGTTTTTACCACGGACCCTTCGGTATACGCAACTTCTCAATTGTTTTTTCCGCCTTCCCTTTGAAAATCAGCATGGGTGGTGGAAGCATGGTCCCATCGGCAGCAACTGAAAGGTTACGTGTTTTTTCTCGTCCTTACAACACATTCCCTAGTACCAGTTTTACAATTTTTGCTGGAATCATATCGAAAAAGGCCGGTGGTGGTGGTGGTGGTGTCTTGTCCATATTTGCAACAAGTGAACGCGGATATTTCCCAATTCTCATATAGCGTCCGACATCTGTGATTGACCCTTCCAATTGTCGAGGGAGCTTTTGGCTAACTGATGTTCTACTCCGAAGGGATAAACGATGCCTTGCAAAAAACTTTTCAACCCAGCCACAGCTTGCATTGAATGTTGGGTTGTGAGGACAAACAACACTTTTGGCCTTTCCTTGTAAAGCAGGAACAGACACTGGAACGTGTAAATTTCTTAGTTGAAGATCCAACAAACAAGATTGTTTTCAACTTCCAAAGGGTATGTTAGTGGTCTACCAGCACCTCAATGGCTTCCTTTATCATTCAATTTAACTTTTTCTTGTTAGGGTTTTTACAATATTTCGGAGAGTCGTAAATTTGTCGAAAATTGAAAGACTTAAGAATCTTTTTGGCTGTACAGAGGTAGGTTTTTAGAAATGTTTTAGATTAATAGTTTAGGAAATCGTAGCAAAGCCTTAACATTTTTCTCACTTCTTAAATATATCACGTCATTGCCAGCTTCTTTTCAGCAGTTATGAAAGAGGTAATGGTTGTTGGTGTTTCCTTTTGTTTGATGCTATAGAGTAGCTAACTAAGGTTGTTTGGGATGATGTTCACCACACGCCACACGTGCACACTTTTAACAGACAGTGGAGAAAAACAGAATACAGTAGAATCCCGATAACTGGAACCCCCTCGATACCGAGAAAATGGTTCGAGTTATCGAGTGTTCGAGTTATCGGGGCATTCGATAACTCGAACTCTTGTAAAAAAAAAGAAAATAGTTCGAGTTATTAAGAGATTGTTTCTTTTTTTCACATGAAAACCGAACTACATACATCATTGAAAAAATTTCCAATGTCGGTCTAAGTCAGTTTAGCTGAAATATCTTTATCAATAACAATGGACAAGGAATTGAGCCTTTGTTGTATGTCTTCCCCACAAAATGGCATATACAGTGGTAATTGAAAAAAAAAATCGATTCCATTTTTGCTTCCAAGTTCGAGTTATCGGGGGAATATTGCTCCAAGGGACATGAATGTTGGTTCGACTTATCGAATGTTCGAGTTATCGGGGGTTCGATTTATCTGGATTCTACTTTATTTTGATTTTGTGGAAATGATTCAAGTAAACAAAACATTCGAATTAAAAGAGAAAACAAAGATCTTTACGATCAAATGAAAGAAAAAACAATTGAAAGAGATCGAAAAGTTTGAAGACAGAAGAAAGATTGGACTGGAAAATAGTGTGAAAAAGAAAGAAAAGAAAAAGAAAAAATAACGAAAGTTGTGTTTTTTTTATTTTTCCTCCAATTTAGTGCGGATAGGCTAAAATTTTCCTCTAATTTTTAGTGTGGTAGGAAAGTAAACGGTTCAAAGTAATTTATTTCCAACCATTATTAGTGCGGCACCTCGAAAATAATTATGTAATTGGCCGCATTAAATTAGAGAAATGACGGTATCATTTAAAATTAAAACCTTAGATGTATCAATTAGATTTTCACCTGTTTCAGTTTCAATGTGCTGAACATTAATGTAAGTATAACGTTTGGTGTATAACCTCCCCAAAGCGGACAGTCTAAACCGGATACCTCCTTAAAGCGGGCATTTCTTTCAGGTTCCGCACGACAATTCCTCCTAAAATTTACCTCTACAAAGCGGACACCGAAATATTTCGACAAGAATATCAAAATTCAGTATTTTATTTCTTTTCTTTTTTATTTGTTTCTAAAGATCTGCTTACAATATTTTCTTGTTCTTTTATTATAAGGTTTATTGTGTTTGTTTGCTAAGTAACAATATACAAGGTAGCTGTAACCCTTAAACAACTCCCTGGTCAACGTACTTTCCAGTCACCTCTGCTTCCATGTATGAGCCTGCCAATTTCAAAAACATGGCAATATGTTTTATCGTGTTCATTCTTATCTTCTGTAACACATAAGACTTCTTATTGTTTCTTTTCAGGTCAAATTTCCTTTTATGAATGTTTCTTTGCCGAACTGGACAATAGCAAAGAATAATAATACGGGCATGCTAATAGATTCACGACTAAGAAGTGGAATTTCTTTTGGCCAAAATAAGCAAAACCTCTCCAAGGCGGACACCTCTCTAAAGCGGGCAAAATCTCTGGTCCCGTAAGTGTCCGCTTTATGGAGTTTCCAAGAGATATTTACGATTTCCGTGATTACCCGCCATGCATCTTTTTCTTTTTTAAATACTCCTTATTATAAATTATTGCGTAATATTTTGACGATTCATGAAAACGAGGCAGTCGTTGTTCATTTTCTTCATAAAAAATGGCTATAGCTGATAACGTAACGAAAAAAGTAAAAAACTATAAACCATCTCTTGGGAAGCAATGCGCAGTCTGGGGATGTGACAGCAGAGGTTTGGTAGAGTTCGAAGGTCAACTAATTTCTAGTAATATAAGTTTTTTTACGTTCCCAAGAGATTCTGGTGCTAGAAAGGTGTGGTGCAGTCGAATAAATAAAACGAATTGATGGAAAGGACAACTTTCGTGTGACTAACCATACAGTTTTATGTGAAAAACACTTTGGGAAAACAGATATAATTAAGCCTGCTGGTGGGACTTTGAAACGTCTTAGAGAGAGTTCAAAACCTGTATCATTTGAAAGTATGTCAACAGATAAATCAACCAGAAAACCACCAGATGAAAGGCAGTCATCTCCAAGAAAAAAATTTCGAAATACCGTTTCATTAGCAGACCCTGAGATGGAATTTGAACAACCTGTTTCAGAAGTAGTTGCAGAATTTTGTACTAATCCTAGCACACAAACTGAAGAAAATTTTACGTTGTTGCAGGAGAGAATAAATTTATTACGAGGAAAATAGAAAACTGAAAAAAGTGTCTTGGAAAATAACGTCTCCACAAAGTGTAATTTCGTAGAGCACATACTATCATCTGATGATGTATGCAACCATTATACTGGTTTTTCAACTATTGACATTTTCAAAGGAATATATCTATTTTTAAACCCTGGTGACACTGGCGAAAATGTTTATTTTGTATAATAACCAACGCATTAAAGTAGACACCTCAAGAGGCAGACCTCGTACATTATCACCCTTGGAAACCTATTACAATAATTAATAACTAATAATACAATAACTAATACAATAATTATATACATGGATAAATTTCATACATAAAATTGGAGTTATCTGTATATGGCCTACTCGAGAACAAGTGAGATCAATTATGCCTAAATCAATGAAGGAAAAGTTCCCAAATGTACGATGCATAATTGATTGTGTGGAGTTCAAAATTGCTGTACCAACCTCACTTGTGATGCATAAGCTTATGTATTCAGATTACAAAAATCATACAACTGTTGAAGTGCTAGTGGGAATTGCACGTGGTGGAGGTTTTACGTTCATTTCATCAGCTTATCCTGGAAGCATATCCGATAAGAATATTGTGATTAAAAGTGGACTGTTATATCCAGAACTGTGGGAGCATGGAGATACAATTATGGCTGATCGTGGTTTCTTAATAACTGATTATGTTCAGCCATTAGGTGTAGAACTCATTATGCCATCGTTTCTGAAAGGTCGTAAACAATTCACTGAAAGGAAAGTTGTTCTCAGTCAACAAATTGCTGCAGAAAGAATACATGTTGAGCGTATGATACAACGTCTTAAATGTTTTCATATTTTTGACAGAGTAATACCTGTAAATATGCAAGGTTCACTCAATCAAATAATTTCTGTGAGTGCAATGTTAGCTAATTTTCAAACCAATTTAAAATGAACTTACCTTAAAGAAGTACTTTTCACAAGCTAATTTTCAGGAAATCATCTGAAAGTCACGAAAACTACTTTCCGAGAAAATTACTTAGGACGACCTGACGAAGAGAATAATCTTGAAAGCTTGACATTTAAAATGTAGTTTTTTTGTATTTTTATATTAACTACACCTGATGCTGTTTCTGATAAAATATATATTTATATATAGCATACAGATTATTATCTCTTCTCTGAAAGTGCTCGACAGTCAGGAGCAATTTTACTTGTAAAAGGATGAAAAGAAGAAAACTTTTTTTTGTTAGAACTTTAAGTTTCTTCCTTTACGGATTCATCAACTAACTCTATATATACTATATATATAAAAAAAAACGAAATATAAGCCATTTTTCAAATGTTCAAGTTTGTACTTTGAAAGGTTTTCTATGTCAATGTGTACACGAGGATCAGATATGTCATCCTCAGTCAGAGTTATATTAGCTGGATCTATAAAGATTATTAAAGTATTTTTATTTTTTATATACATAATATTATAATAGCTATATATAAAAGATCAGGGAATGAAACAGGTTTCTGTGTGTGACTTTTTTGAGAAATCGGATAAAAACATGTGCATTTCATTTCAAAGATCATTGATAATTGATAAAATCATGATAAGATTGATGATAAGAAAAGTCAAAAGTATAATTTACATTAGTATGTCAAAAGTATGTAAATATTTAGGCAAATCTACTTTTGACTTTTCTTATAAATGTTCGTCTCCTTATCAGTGTTCCTAGATTGTATTTGTGTACCCACTTACCTACAGATACATCCTCGAAGAGTTCCTTGAAATCTTCCACCTTCACTTCATGCTCTTTTTTGCTGGTCATGTTTATCGTAGATATCACAGTTCTTCTTAACCATAAAACGTTAATTTTATGGAAAATGATATGTAGCTATGAAATAGCTTTTATATTGCTGTTGTTGCTATTAAAATAGCAGTTTTTTTAAAATTATATACTTGATACTTCAGACAGTTTCAGATACTTTTCCCTCTCGTAAATTGTTTTTCTGTTACCTCGAACAAAAAACTATAGAGAAATATGTTTAATCTGGAGATATCCGGTTTGAAAGTTTAAAATATTATGGAGAATTTCGTTATCTCCCCAATTGTTTGCCGCATTTTTAAACGTAATTCCGATAGATATCACTTGAAGGCGTTGTAAAGAAATTCAACAACGACTGCCTCGTTTTCACAAATCATTAAACTATTACGCAATAATTTATAAAAAGGAGTATTAACACCAGTTTCAGACTTTTCCAAGTAAAATGAAGATGGTAATTCATCAAGTGTGTGGTGAAGCAAGTTATGTGGACACTTGGTCTCCAAAAAACGATCACCAAGAAAGGGATGATCTGAATCATGAAACAAACCACATTCAACAACGTGGGGTAAGTTGACATGGTTATGACTTTCCATATCAAGGTCTTTCTTTATGGCTGTTTTCGCATGTTTCTTACCTCCACTTTAAAGTGAATTTATATGTAGATGGATAGCAAATAGTTTTAATGAGACTTTTAAACGGATTTAAATTTTGAAGCTTTAATTCTTCCAGCATGGAACTGAAAACAGGCCTTTGAATGCGACTGACTACGAGTCTCTTTTCCTCAACAGAATGAAATCTGTTCTTTAGTAGCAGCTAATTTAGAGTGCTGCAATAACTTTGTATATCTTTCACCTATGGTTCGTGTGACAAATTGCAACCATCAGACTTCATGGTGTAAATCTTGTGAAATGTGTCTGGGTTAGTGAGGGTAAGGGTCGGGCTTAGCCTCATTTGTTCAAATATATTTGTAAGTGTTTTCACCGTTTAAATGTAATGGTTATCACATGAACATACTCTTAATTGTAACCCAATCAAAGATTCGTCAAGTAATTCTATCAGAACAAGTAGAAATTTTTCTGATTATGCTTTCGGCTTATATTCATGACTGAATCCAGGGTAGACAGAAAAAACAGCAGGTTTAGTTGAAGAAATAGTTTTTTAAAAAATAGAAAATTTGTCAGCTGGTGCTTTCCGAACATTTTTTTGCACTTTATTTGACGATGAAGATGATGATGCAGTAGAATAGGGATCCTTCACTTTAGTAACCAATATTTGTTTTTTGAGTAGCAGATGAAGTGAAATCAATATTTTTGGCTACAGCATACTCAATTGATTTTTTTGGTGATGGTAATAGTCTATAAGCTGAGACTTTTGAAGATACTTTCTTCAATCTATGGTCATTATGGTCATTAAGGGGGGCGCAAACCGGCCAACATGTTGGCCAACATTTTGACCAACATCGACTGACCAACATGTTGGCCAACAATGTTGGCCGGTTATGCTCAAGAAGAAAAAAAATCTCAAAAAATGTTGGCCAACATTTATAAAATATTTAATAAATGTTGGCCAACATTTCCGCCAAAATTTGCATGTTTGTCGGTTTGCGCTGGGTAACCAACATGTTGGCCAACATTTCGACCAACATTTTAGCTTTCGAATGTTTTAATTCCAATTTTTTAAAATTCCAAATCGAATGTTCTTAATTGATTCGAATGTTTATATATATTTTACATTTGGGGGGCATGTCCGTCCTTATAGCACTCTATTCATTTCAAAATGGCTGACAACAAGGAAGTGAGTAGTACCAAAAAGTCTGCTGCTGCAGCTGCAAACAAAAAACGCACTTGGAATGATGATGAAGTCGAGACACTTATAGACATGTATGAGGCAAGACCATGCTTTTGGGACGTGGCTGATTCCACATATTCCAAGAAAGACGTAAAAGAACAAGCGTTAGCTGAGATTAAAGAAGAGATGGGAATTGAAATACCCTTGATAAAATCCAAGTGGAATTCCTTACCTGCACAACACGGTAGAGAGCTTACCAAGGAATCCAAGACCAAAAGTGGGCAAGGCACCGACGAGCTCTACGAGAGCTCGTAGATTTTCATGGATAAAATGCGATTTATTGAACACGTAAAGACAACAGTGGAAAGCACGTCAACTATAAAGATTACAAGCGCCTTTGAAACAATCGAAGACGGGGAGGATGAAAGTGAAAAAGAGGAGGAGACTCCTGTAAAACAATCAGCCAAAGAGACTCCAGTAAACAACAACAAACGTAAACGTACCCCTAATTCAGCTGAACAAAAACAAAAGCTGATTTCAAAATGTATTGATGTATTGGATCGTGCGAAAAACCCTACAAAAGAGAAAGAGCCTGAAGAACTATTCGCTTTGTATGTTTCTGATCAGCTAAACGACGATAAACGACGCAGGTTGATTGCAGAAAAACGAATCAATGATACCTTATCGGGGAAAAAAAAGTCGGGGGTAAGTGACTAATTTTTTGGGCTAGTGACTAAAATCTTCCCCGACCAAATTTTCCCCCGACTTTTCAACACCCGTCCAAAAATTTCACCCGATTTTTCATTTCCCCGTCCAAAAATTTTCCCCGGTTTTTTTACTCCCGCCCAAAACATTTCCCCGATTTTTTAGTCCCCGACCGAAACTTTTCCCCGATTTTTGATAATCTCAAGTAGAGTCTATCTGTCGATTTTCGACTGGAATTATGACGGTCAAGCAAAGGAAGGGGAATCGAATGAAGTTGAATCAGTCAATGAGGACGATACAGATTTTTCTGTTACGATTAAGGGAAACAAAATTGATGTCAGTGAAAATAAAATGGATGTCAGTGAAGATATAATTGATGTTTGTGAAAGCAATATGGATGCCAGTGATGAAAATAATGACGATCAAACCTCAAAAACTGTTATTGTATTAGATTGAACTCTTAATTAGTTATTTTGTAATATAATTTTTAGTTCAAATTGAAAGTGTCGACAAAAATTGTGTTCCATTTTCTACTTGTATTGCAAATTTTGGTCAGGGAAAAGTGACTTATTTAAAAATTTTAGTCGGGGAAAAGCGACTAATTTCGAAATTTTGGTCGGGGAAAAGTGACTAAAATTTCTCGAGGTGACTAAATTTTTCCCCGACCAAAATTTTCCCCGACTAAAATAAATCCCGACTTTTTTTCCCCCGATAAGGTATATTATTTGAGATGCGCTTTGAGGAGTTTGACCAACCTACACATTTCAATCCTGGCGTTCAAAATCAAAGATTTGCTGCTCCACCTATGCAAGAACCTTATACTGCTATGTTAAATAATGATTTTTGATTATTGGTTAAGCTTTTTTATTTAATAAACATTAGCACTTAAGCATAAAATATAGTGTTAAAATACAATAAATTCGTCTTGCTTTTCTTGTTTAGTTTTTGTTTATGCCTTTTCCCACTGCCAATCGACACTTCCTTCATTCATAAAATATTCAGTAAATGTTTCTCGAATTACTTTAGCCGTGGTAGAAGCCTTTCTTTCAACTTGAGGCACAATAGATGAAGAGAAAACGCCAAGAGAGTTCTCGATATTCTCCGATCTCCAGCTCCCTCGCACAATTTCGCCTGTAGAAGTAACGGAATCGACAAATCCAGGGGGAGTATATTCATTTCTGCTTTTCGACTTGCGGAGAAAATTGTGCAGAACCAAAGCACATGCTGTGATGGTACGAGCTTTTTCTGGCGATAAGCGTAATGGTTGTAAAAAGATTCTCTATTTATTTGCCAGTATTCCAAATAGATTCTCGGAAATTCTTCGTGCTCGGCTATGCCGGTAGTTATAAATTCGCTTTTCAGGAGTTAAATTTGCTTGAGGATAGGGCTTCATCATGCACGACTTTAAGGCGAATGCGTCATCCCCAACAAAAACATGCGGGATATTGGTATATCCATGAGGTAAAAGAGTAGGGTCTGGGATGTTCATACTATTTTCCTCGATTTTTCTGCGCAAATCTGAGTTATTCCAAACTCCAGAATCATTCATTCGTCCATTACTTCATATATCCGCATAAATGCACTCATAATCAGGACCAGCTATAGCCAATAAGATTATTGAAAAACTTTTCTTGTAGTTGAAATATTCAGATCCAGTGCCAGGCGGAGGTCTTATTAGGATATGCTTTCCATCAATAGCGCCTATGCAATTGGGAAAGTTCCACCTTGATGCAAACTTCTCAGATATCTTGTTCCATTCATCTGCACTTGAAGGTATCTTGATATACTCTTTTCCAATGTACTCTGTGATCGCTTTAGTAACCTCATCAACAATATAAGATAGTGTTCTTTCAGATACTCTGAATTGGAAACTTAAAGACTTATAAGTTTTTCCTGTCGCTAGGAACCGAATGGTGAGCACTAATCTTTGAGCCGCTGAGATTGTTAGATGAGCTCCCATTACACCTGATTCTTTTGGTGTTATGTATGGTTCGATGAAAGCAAGAATCTCTTTAAACGATTCATAGGTCATTCTCATCAGTTCCCTGTAACTTTTTGTGTCTTCAGCCAGTAATTCCTGTACTAAGTTTGTATTCATCCCTTCGCTGTTTCTTCTTCGAACCCATTTTCTTGTAGGACCACGTCTTTTTTTGTCGTCGTCATCAAGCAAGAGGACGAGTGCCAAACAAGCAGCAGCTTCAGACTCTGACATCCTTCTTCATTGGAAGTCAAAAACAAATGAATGAACATTTCGTAATGTTGGCTACTTGTTTTTTTAAAAATATACGCCAACGCAAACCGTAGCAACATGTTGGCCGAAATGTTGGTTGAAAATGTTGGCCAACATGTTGGCCGGTTTGCGCCCCACTTTATGTATAGTAAATAATTACTAATGGCCAAATACATATATACTGCTAAAAAATGTCACGAGAATATTCTGTTCGTTAGCTTTCGAAGCAACAAAATAAAAGAAGCGTTGGAACAAAATGACGCGCAAAACTTTATGTTACGTTAAGTTACGAAACAAAAAAAACAACAAAAAAAACGAAATAATCGCTGTTACTTGAACTTTTCAAGCTTGAAAATCTTTTGCAAAGTAAAAATGGAGTGGGTGAAGATTGTAACTCTAGGTTCATATATTTGAGCTATTAAGAATGAAATCAGCAAAGTTTTGGCCACGTAGTTTAAGAGGAAATATGTGATTATATTGAAAGTTATTTTAAAAATACAGCATTTTATTTATATTGCAAGAGATCTTTATGTTTTATAATCCGTCAGACACACAAATAAAAATGGTTTTAGAATAGCTGATGCTTAGCCGTTAATCTTTAAAAAAGTTTCCGCTTCTACAGCAAGGATGACATCAAAGAGATACCGAAATAACTTAAGGCAGGAACAATGAAATATTCATCCGACTGAGGCCAGACAACCTATGCTTTTCAAGAAAAAGTCTTACGTGACAAAAGGTTACGATCCACAAGAACATTTATTCATATTAAAAAATTACAGTAAAACGCCACAGTCTTAAAAATAACGCAACACACAAAAAAATTCACCCCCTGATATAATGGTTTACTAGGTTGCAATCTCGCTTTAAAGGTGCTGGAGAAGTTGATTGGAGAAGTATCCCAGGTTCGAGAGAGAAACAAGAGAGGTTGGTAAATGGAAAGGTAGATAGATAGTCACCACTGCAGACAAGAAAAGCAAGGAGTTACAAAAATGTTTTGCAACGAGCTACAGTCGTTCGGTGAACAAAACTTCGTAGGGTTTTGGTTTCAATGTTATTCCTCGCTGAGGGATCATATCGATTGGAGGCTTGCTGATAATGAATTCATAATTCTTTATCAACGTCCCCAATATCACGAAGATCATTGAAAATGCAAACTGATCACCAGGACAACGACGTACACCCAACGAAAAAGATAACACGTTGTTGACCATGTGTCTATCGATCTCTCCTTTTGTGTCCATCAGGCGAGTAGGTCGCAAAACATCTGGATCAGGCCAAACTTTCGGATCGTGATTGACAGCCCATAAATTAGGCATTATAATCGTATCCTTTTCTATTGTATACCCACCCAACATCACGTGATCATTGAGGACCTTTCTTGGCAATCCCATTGGTGCAACGGTTGACAGTCGAATGATTTCGTATATTGTGGCTGCTAAGTATGGAAGATCTGCTCTGTTATTGATAGATACAAATCTCGAATCTTTAAGAACTATTTCCAACTCTTGGCGACATTTCTGCAAAACATTTCTTTGTTGGTTTAAATACAGTAACGCCCAAGACATCACAGCGGCGGAGGTATCGAATCCTCCACCAATGATATCTGCAATTATTTTGCCGATCTCAGCTTTCTGTTGATCAGTTGGTTTTTCTTCGTTACCATTACTCCCTTCCAGAAGCAACTCTTGATGAATACTCTTCAACTCGTCAGAACTGTCGCTTTCTAGAAACGGTGCTACGAATTCATCAAATCTCTTTCCACAGTTTGCCACCGTTCTTAATCTTTCGTTTGGGAAATGTTGGAGGAATGGAATGAAGTCCGCTGGATTATCAGCTTCTGCTGCTTCAAACCAGCTCTTGTAAACTTGCACGATGTCCGTGAAGAACTTGTCATCGTAACCGCACTCTATGCCCAGCATCATCTTCAAAAACATGCTTGGAATGATCTTGTTAAACTGGTCCAAAGGGATATATGATTTTCGTTCCATGACGCAGTCATCGAGCAGAGCCACCATTTTGGATGCTTCGCCTCGCAAACATTTATCCAAATTTTCTTTATCGGTTAAAAAGTTGTGCATGGCGCGTACGGCTGACTTTCGGTTGCTATGGTATTGCTCCGAGTAATCACACAATGATAAACCAATTTTTCCTCGCCTCGTTTCCAGAAATGTTGGTAGGTCCGGTCGCCCAGCAACGCTTTTTGCATTCTTCACAAACGCTTCAAAGATGGCCTCTCTACTGCACAGCACCACCACCTTTCGAGCAGCAAGTTGCAAAGTGAAAATATCGCCATAGATACGAGACAGTCTCTCACAAATGATATGTAGAGAGTCCGAGCCGAGCAAATGCATATGCCCTAAAGTTGAAAAATTCATATCTCTATAAATCGATCCCTTTTAGACTCGGGAATCTCGTAATTCGTATGTAATCAAGAAGTTATCTTTTGGCCGCACATATTGGCCTAGATAACTTAGAGACGCACAAAGCGCCAAAACAACTCTTATATACACTTGCTGAAAGAAAACGACATCTACTCACCAATTATGGGCAGTGCGAAAGGTCCTGGTGGGTTATTCTGATTGGTGGAAAATTTTCTCCATAGAAACAGCATAGAGAGGAAGATGCAAAAGATTGCAAAGTAAATCGATTCGTTGAACACCATATTACTTGACATATTACTTGACTGTTTTTCCTGAAACTAAAACAAGGGAGTTATCTTCGTTTATTTATGTGAGGTATGGTAACTAGTATCACGTGATCAGTTGTCATTTAGATTCCTTCACGTTCGAAATAGTTTCACGTTTCACGTCGTGTTGACAAGTCAATTACACGCCTCAACTTTGTTTTTAATTGGTCCTCAATTTGTTTCGGTTGTTTTTTCATTCAAATTGTTATTAACAAGAAAGGTGTCAAAGGTAACGCACGGCATGCATTGCGTTTCGAAAAATTCACCATCACAATAACAATACAACGAATGACGAATATTTTCGAGGAATGAGGACAGGGTACTTAGTTTAATGTAAGAGCGACATTAAAATGTTTTGAAGGTAATTTTACAGACCACCAACTCAATCCAATAATTTTTATCTAAGGTGTACTAACAAGATTTAAATGAAATCTACTTATAATGATAAGAAAAGATACTGTAACTCGTATCATATAACACTGCAAACATGATAGACACATGGTAACTTGAAGAGTCTGGTACGGTTTTGTTTTCAGTTGGAAAGGTCAAATTGGATCACACAAAACAGGATCATTTCTAAAACGTACTTGACTACAAATTCTGGTATTCATAATTTGACCTAATATTTTTTCAAAACATTCATTTGAGATGTTTAAGCATGTTGTTTTATTTGCAGTTCAAACGAAGTTGTCAGACTATGCAGTTTCACTTTCTCTATGGTGGAGAACACAAACTTCATTAATAGTAATGCAAAACGTTCATAAGATATGAATGAAAACTCTAAAAATCGAGGCATATTGAGGTAAAAGGCAGCGTTTATATGAGGAGTTTCACTTGGTTCGAGTTAAAAGTTTCAGAATTTGCTGTGTGAAGAAAAGCCCTGTACTTTACTACTGCTTGAGGTTTTAATTCATTTCGAGAGAAGTAAATATCTCTGGTAAACATCGCCTAAACAACCATGAATCAGAACTAAAGGAGATCACAGGTACAAAGTGGACATTATCAAAAGCCTACCAAACAAATCAACTCTGTAACCATCAAAATTTCAAGAAGATGTAAAAGGAATAGGAATGGAAAGCTTGCTATAAGTAGCCGTTGTGAAGGCCTGCTAAATTTTCAAATCAAGTGTAACCATGACAACAATTGAAAGCATCTTTTCCAACAACCCAAAACCAAGACTTTTTCCAGACTAGTTTCTCTTTCATAAGCAAAAACAAACTACAACAATAAATCAACTTTGCAATAACAACGATAATTTCACAAATTTCAAATTTTTTTAATATCACTTCTCCAAACAATACTTGATCTGCACAAGGAGCAGATAAAATGAAGTAATTATGAATTCTTGGGCGAGTTTAGTGGATAGATTTGTATCAAGGAAATAAAAAAACCCTGATAAACAGGCTACAATAATGTTCTTATGACTTCTTCATTCAATTGTAGTCAGATAAATACTTTGCATTTATTATGGTCGTTTTAATGAAATGTGCGTGCTGTGTGGATCAGATCATTTTTGCGGAATTAGACAAAAAACCCACAAAATAAAAACATGCTTTATTTTATAAATCACACAGGAATGAAATATACCTTCAGGCTGGACATGACTGATCTCAGTATATCAAAGATATTTAACAGAACCGAAATGTTTTGTCTAATTTTCCCAGGAGGATTTCTAGTATGAGTTCAATGGTTCGTGTGACAAATTGCAACCATCAGACTTCATGGTGTAAGTCTTGTGAAATGTGTCTGGGTTAGTGAGGGTAAGGGTCGGACTTAGCCTCATTTGTTCAAATATATTTGTAAGTGTTTTCACCGTTTAAATGTAATGGTTATCACATGAACATCCTCGCAGTTGAAAATACACATACGCTAATTACAGATTTTTTCAATGTATCCTCTTATCAACTTATTTGGTTTATAATCTCAAAAATCTCTGTCTATATAGCAAACACATAAATCTATTTAGATCATTCCAGTGAGCGCAAGTATTCCATACTTACTCTTCATAAAATCTCACATCCAGGTTGTTGCATTTATCAAATGTCATACTCCATCGTCTAATCTCTACAGAGCACAGCAAACAATTTTTTTACTGACATTAGAAATCTTTTATTGTGTGCTTATACAAGGTCATAAGGACATTTTTGCCGGAAACATAGAAATATTTATGGCATTGTAAGGTGAAATCAACCTTGTTATTTCATCATGAAATTTCCTGAAAAGTTTTAAAAAAATTTCTTCATGCAAACGAGATTCAATCTGTAAACCTCAAAATGCTCAAACTTACTAAGACTGATTTGGTCGTGGTGGACATAAAAGTAGAATTTGAACAACTTGGCTGTCAGTGAAACAAGCGTGGAAAATTCCCACAACTTTTTATTGTTTTTCTGACGATTACTAAAACCGTCATTAACCTCTGCTTTGTTATGACCCTTGGTTTTAGTGTGTTTATTTAGTTAAACATTCATTAATGTTTAATAAAAATAAACTTGATTGATGATCTATACATTCTTGGTAGACAAAAGCCCTTGTTAGAATCTTAATAGCCTATACAAGCTTTTCAGTCTGTCACAAACAGAAGTACGTGAGACTTTGAACCAAATACGTGACAAGGAATTGTTTCGTAAGCAGAAATGCCTGCCACTATCAAACGACGAAAACGTAACTCAAAATTAAAGACTACCTAATGAGTAGTACGTGCCACTTAAAGATAATTTTAGTTTATTAAAGATGTATTTAAAACATGCCGATGGTTTATCGATCGAAATTGGACTAACGGATGATGAAATGCTGAAATAGCTTAGTCTGCGGTCTCGTCAATTGCATCGCAAACGACAAATTGATGAGCTATTAATGGCGATAAAATCTTTACTCCCTACAAAAATGTCACTTTGAGATCATTAAGTGTGGAGGAGTGCAGAATATCGCCACCATAGACGCTTCAGTCTTTGGAATACATGATGGTAACCTGTTTACAAGGAAAATATTAATATTTATTTTTCAATTTTCATTGGGTGAAAATGTTAATGGGAAAAAATCAAGTTACTTAATGAAGTGAAACAGCGGAAACTCTATCAGTAGTATAATGGTCATTAGCAACGATTGGAATGTGTCAGAAATATTTTAATCTGGCTCGAGGAAGTTTAAATGCAGACATAATGAAAGTAATGATAGTAATAATGATGAAGGATACATTCCTGGGAGAAGGTCTTTGTTGGAGACTTTTGTTCTTGTAACAATCTGGATGAGAGTTCATGCAATTTCTTTCTCGTGCCATACATTACGCCATACATAATTCAAAATTGTCATTGAGGAACTGCACGGAGATCATTCCACTTTTATGGGGATTTGCTTTAAAGTCTCTATTATTATCTGTTTTTGATCTATATTTTGTGTGAGATGTTCATCCTATTGTTTTTTCTGACTTTTTTGAGTTTTGACCTCAAATCCCAAGACATTCTCATATATCTAATGTCAATCTATTTCTTTCAGATTTTCCTTTGTAATTCTTTGGACTCACTTAGCCAGTAGTCCTTTGTATTTCTTTGGACTCACTTAGCCAGTAGTCTTGCTAAAAAGGGAAATAACTTGCAGAGTGATGTTTCAAGTGATGAACAGGTGATAAAAGCTATGACAATATCTCGGACAGCAACTCTCAAGGGAGGCGTAATGAACATATGATTTGTTAAAAGTATTCAACTTTTAAGCCTATTACCTCGAGCGTGAACGAGCAAGCAGGCATAGCAGTTTCACGAGATAGATCATCATATCGTCATCATTATCCAATTTTTCGTGTGATTGTTACACGGTACTATTCGATTGACCTTGCTTTTGTTCACGGGCGTTATTTAAGTTCAATATGTTAAAATTGCTTATATATTTTTTATATAGGTTTTCGTGAAATTTCAGTATAAGGAACGATACGGATTTGGAAGCACATCTAGAAATTTTGTTTTTGCTAAATCCTTCATCAAATTTATTTCATTTTTTCTTATTCTTTATTTGACCTTAACTTGGAGAAGTGAGAGGTGTTTTACAGTATCAAATGCGATGGAAATGGTGCCTTCCTGGACTCCAGTCCAAAAAAAACATGGTAGGCTATGCTGTAACAATGAACGTTGCGTTATTGGCGTCCAGTAGGATTGATAGATGGATGCCACGCCCTCCTGTGATAGATGGATGCCACGCCCTCCTGTACTGCAAAATTGCTTTCATGATTGTGTCAATTAAAAAAAAAAATAGATTAGCTAAATTTTATTTTATTCCTTGATATTTTCAACACCGGGAGAAATTTTGTGAAATAGGGGGCTCAGGAGGTCTTCGTTTACATCGGGAAGCTGCCAATTAAATCGTGTGCGTTCAAATGTTTGATGCTTGATGATACCTGATGATACTTGACGTACAGTAGGATTGATAGATGGATGCCACGCCCTCCTGTACTGCAAAATTGCTTTCATGATTGTGTCAATTAAAAAATAGAAATAGATTAGCTAAATTTTATTTCATTTCTTGATATTTTCAACACCGGGAGAAATTTTGTGAAATAGGGGGCTCAGGAGGTCTTCGTTTTCATCGGGAAGCTGCCAATTAAATCGTGTGGGTTCAAATGTTTGATGCTTGATGATACCTTGTACAAACTGCAAATCAATCAAAATCTATAACAAAGACAGTGAAAGCCATAATGTCTAATACAGGGTTCGTAGTAAATTCCCCAAAACATTTTGTTATACTGTTCCTTGTATTACATTGTTCAGCATGTTTAAAAATGGCTAATTATTTCTTTAGTTTTTTTATCGGAAAATTAAAACGGGGGTCTGTTGCAAAAGTATTAGCATTTAGTCCTTCCGACACGATAACTGTTCGTTTCAATATTTGTTGACTATCATCCTTGTAGAAATCATGTTTTGGAATTTTGTAAATTCTATTGTAGAATACTTTCGAAAAACGTTTCCCAGCGGGCACAAAGACGTCGTAAAGACGTCGTAGAGACGTCTTTTCAAGACGTCGCAAAATGGTCGTGAAGTGGGAATCTCAAAAGACGTCCCAATTACATCTTCACTCAGACGTCCCGATGACATCCCAACGACATCGTAACGACGTCGCAGGATTATGAAATTTACGTCGTAGAGACGTCTTGAAAAGACCTCCCTAAGACCTTGCGAAATGGTTGCGAAGTGGGAATCTCAAAAGACGTCACAATCACATCTTCACTGAGACGTCTCGACGACAGGATATCGCAACGACTTCAATCTCTGGCCGTAACGACATCGTAGAGACGTCCGATTAATAACCTCCTTTTCCTGGGATCATAGGCCATCTATGTTGGGATCATCAAAACAAGAAAACATACAAATTCAATAGATGTCTCCTTTTAATTCTTTTTTAAAGTTTACAACGCAACAATTTACAGTTCAACATATACTAGCTAATTTGTCATCAAGTTTTAAAGTTTTCGGCTAGCCTTTTTGAAATTTCGCCAACCTCATTATCGATCAGGAGATCTTTGACTTTCAACGGAAGTTTTTTTATGTCATCTTCAGTGCTTTTCTGATGCTGGAATGCTGAAACTAAGTTCAACAAGAATGTATAAATATGTATAAATATACCCACCGAATGGATTCAGAAAACGGAAATTCACCGTTAATTTCATCGAACAGGATCTTATCTTTTCAAGGTGTTTTTCCATTTACACTTTGCCAGTTTACCTTTGACAAAACGCCATGTTTAATTAATTCTTCTATGTTTTATCTAAACGTCTTTTATCGAAACTTATGTTACATGTATCATTATTAACAGTATTAACCTTTTCTTAGGGGCTGTTTACATGGATAAATTCGTACCGGTATGAGTTAATGTCGGTACGAAACTCGTACCTGTGTCTGGTCAAGCTTCTTGTCGTGTTTACATTATATCAGGCGAAATGAAACTCATGCCGGTCTGAATCTCATACCTGTCTGACAGACAGGTATGAGATTTCGTGCCGGTACGAGATTTCCATACTCTATGATATGCTCTATGATATATATTTCCATACCGATCATACCGGCACGAAACACTTCATGTAAACAGAAGCCATTTTCGTACCGGTATGAAATTTCATGCCGGTATGAGTTCATTTCGGGTTTCATGTAAACAGCCCCTTACAAGAAAGTCTTTGCTTTTGAAACTTTCTATATCGCATGTGAATTTTATAACCCGGGAATTTCTCTTTGTCTTACGTATTTGTGATTGGTTTATTTTAAATTCTTTAAATCATGCAACTGTAGTAAAACCTATTCGATGAATCTTTGTTGACTAATCGCTTTTGAAAATTTATAATTTTTTCGAAGGTCGTAATTTAATCTGCATAGAGACGTCCCAAAAACGTCGTGAAAGCATCCCTTACACGACCAAGAAAAAGAATCGGTACGAATGTAAATTCCATATGGAGTATGTTGTTGTTACTGAAAGTTTACTGTTATATACTGAAATGGTTCAGACGTCTCTAGGACATCGCAAAATGATCCTAAATTAATAATTCTTTCGAAGGTCGTTATTTAATCTGTATAAAGACGTCCCAAAAACGTCTTAAAACCATCCCTCACACGACCAATAAACAGAATTCGATACGAATGTAAATTCTATATAAGCATGTTAGTATTACTCGATTTATACTGTTTAATGACAGCAGAATGAAATTTGAAAATTTTCATCAGGTCCCAAATTGATCGTAAAAGGATCCCAATTGCGACGTCCCATTTTCAGACGTCCCTACGACGTCGCAAAATGATCTCAAAATCAAACGACCATTTTACGATTAAATTGAGACGTCTCAAAGACGTCTTGTGCCCGCTGGGTTGCTTGGTATTGTATCATAAACGTGCTGTTTTTTATATAGCTGTGAGTTTCGATTTGTCCGTCCGACATAAAACAAGTATTTTTGTAACAGAACCCTGGCTTCACGATAAATGATGAAAGGTGAACCCAGTCTCGCTTATTAATACATTAATGAAAACTTTTACAAAAATTTTGATTTGTATTTTGTTGCTGGCTATCGTGTCCTGCTGAGAATCACGTGATGGCATATGGTAGATCACGTGACTTTATCGTTATCGATTGCAAATGAGAATTGTACGTGGTCTAGCCATTAAGTTAATTATTGTATGTGCTTCATGCTCCATCATCAACCAACTCGATAAGACTTGACAGATAACTTAAGATAGAAGTGATCTTCCCTCCTCCTGTAGGTCAAGATCTTCAACTTGACGCTCACAACCAACCAACTTACAACTACGCTTCCAACTTACAACTTCGTTTCCAACTTACAACTTCGTTTCCAACTTACAACTTCGTTTCCAACTTACAAATTCGTTTCAAAATGTCACTTAAAATCTTCATCAACATAATCTCATTCATTATGCAACGAACTTCATGTTTCAATTTTAATTAAGGGCCGTAAAGGGTACTTTTCTAAACTTCTACTTCAAAACCAAACTTGCACTACCAAAAACAGAAAGATTTTATTTTTCTACTCATTTGGTACGTAAGAGACTGAATACATTGAAGTGTTTTTAAATCTAATCATACTCTAATAATTATCTTTAGAAAGTTGTTCTGTAAACGTGAGTTCTCATGCGGTTATAAGCAGTTGACTTTTATTCTTACATGAAAAACTGTCAAATAAAAATAATAATAAAAAAAATGAAGTCTAAATCTACAAACCGAAAGCTCTTCTTCAATCCTATCATTAATCACAATTTGTCGATCATATTTTTTATTCATAATATTTGAGGGTATAGCGACACCAACACCCCAGAAGCACAATTCCTATTGTAAGCAAAGGTACAAGAAACTGTCGAAATGTTCGAATGAAGTCATGTGAGATGGCACGAGGAATTAAGGAGGTCTGCTTCTCATTGTTGCATTTGCTTTCGTTTAAAAAATCAGGTCGGTTTGCTGGAAGATCGTAACAAAAGTGATTCCAAAACCTAAATAAAAATTATCTGGCATTTACGAGAAGGAAGTTAAAGAAGAACATTGGAATCCAAATAATCGAGTCTAATTGACTTGATTATGTGTTATCCACACAAAAAGTTACTTAAGAACAAGAAACCTTTGGACGTCCTTAGATCCCCTTGCTTCATGATTTTGGCGGTCATTTAACAGCTGTAACCAAGAGCAACCGTTCGTGATAACATGACGTAGCATTGAATGTGGAGTTTTCACCTGCAAATAGAATCTTTTCAAGATCAAACCACAACAGCCATCATACTTTGAAATACTACTACCGAAGCAAAGAAGTAAAAACATACCTGCATCAGAGTGTGACGTCTTTTTGGAGGATGTTTTGGGAAACTGAGGGTCAAGAAGTCAACATAAAGAACAAAATCCACCATGCTTTCGTCTTTGTCTCTTGTAGATATCAACTAAAACGATTCAATTATTTCAATTTTATTATATTAACGTCCTAACAGAAAGAGACTTCCAGACTTTAACAACAGAATCGCCATAAACACACCTGAAGAAATAAAGAAACAAGACGACTTGGAAGTCGAAAATTTCGCTATATTGCATTCTGACAATTCTAACAAATATATACTGTTCATAGAACTGTGAGATACAATAGTTGACAACGGTAGCAGAATTTCAACTCGCAATTATACAAAACAAATAGATCAAAACTTATTCGTCTCAAATTTGGCTTAAAGTCTTCAGGACGGTGTCACAATTACACAAATCTACTCTCAACAATTATATAACATTCTCAATATAGCATTGCCAAATTGCCCAATTTTGGACAAATTTGACAAAATGACTGTCAAATTCGAAATCAGCACCTTTCAATTGTGCTTTACGCAAATTTTTATGAAAATTGGAGAACTTTCATAATTTTGGTCCAAATTTGGCCCAAATTGCCCAATTTTGGCCAAATTTGACAAAATGACTGTCAAATTCGAAATCAGCACCTTTCAATTGTGCTTTGTGCCAATTTTTTTGAAAATTGGAGAACTTTCATAATTTGGTCCAAATTTGGCCCGAATTGCCCAATTTTGGCCAAATTTGACAAAATGACTGTCAAATTCGAAATCAGCACCTTTCAATTGTGCTTTATGCAAATCTTTATGAAAATTGGAGAACTTTCATAATTTGGTCCAAATTAGCCCGTTATTAGTCAGCCTGAAAGTCAGCCTGCAAAAGATTTTATTGCTAGGTGTGTGCGGACATGGCTTTTATAAGCAATTATTTACTTTAGTGAGATCGTCCAAAATGTCACGGAGATAGAACGACGATACCAATACTTCGCTATACTAGCGAAATTAATAAAGTTTCAAGTAAAGACGTCTTTTGGGAATTCACCATTTTTATCAGACAAAACATTTTACCAGCAGATGTAAGGAGGAGCACCTTCGCAATAAATTTTGGCGATTTATAAGAGTTATATATCAGTCACAAAGTGACTGTAGCATTTCGCTGTAGCCTTATGAATACTGCAAATTTGGTCAATGGGCGCAGCATAATTATGGGCGCAGTCTAATTATGACGTAGAATTTGTTTTAGAAGAGGATGCTTCCATTAAGCAGTATGGTTACAGTGGAATACAAAAATAACTGCCATGATAGTGGCGTAACTGACTTAAACTTAGGGCAGGTGCGTTTTTCACATGTTTGAGCTTACAACATACAATCGTAAAGCAATAGCACACTTCATACCATAGCAACAAATTCAAACAAAGCTATTTTATGCAGTTTTGCTGACAAGAAATTAATAACTTTTAGAAATTTTGTAAGAATGTCGCATGAAAAATTGCTTGGTAATAAAAGAAGGACAAGATAAATCCGAGGGCGGTGCGATCGCACCCAACGCACCCGCCCCCCGAGTTACGCCACTGCACGACGTGTTTGACAGAGAGGAATTATACATGCAGCTTCCAGTCTTTATTTAACAATTTGGTGTACCTGTAACACGACGTTCATTTTTGGAGGGTTCGCCCAATCAAAATACTGTTCATGCCAATTCTTCCGCATGTGCAGAATGTCCATCTTACGGTACATAACGACTGGAAACTAGGTTGCCTATCGTGTTAACTGAGGAAACAATCTGTGGATAAATCATTTCGTTTCGTATAGAAAAGTAATGCAAGTTTGTATACGAACAACTAGGTCGAATCCCGAAGCAGCAAGGAAGGTAAGCTAGTTTAACGCAAAATACAAGAAAGCATTTACCTTGTTCAACATTAACAGACGATCTTCAATATAACAAAAGTAAAGAAAACCTTTTCCGCTTGAGAACTTTAGAAGATACAAAGTAATTGCGAAGGGATCCTCGACGCGTTGAGAAAAGAATTTTCCTCCCACGGTAATTGAATTTTAAGCGATTTTGTTTTTTACTTATTTATTTTTCTTCAAGCAATTAAACAGTTGTCCAAATAAAAATTAGCCATTTTCATTTCTTCCAGCATTTTTCGCTGAACACATATTTACATTAAAAACCCCAACACTTGTTTGAATTTTTTTTTCTGGGAAAGTGAGGCCAAGCTTCAGGATCAAGTCATCATACACATAGTTCACCGGTTTATTCACTTTGCTTTAATCACAGATTCCAAGGACTAACTTACCCATTCAATATCGTAACCATCTCATCGATGAGGGTATTGCTAGCCAATGGCACCGTGAAATAGACCCTGTGTTTCATATCTAACCTCGTTTTGATGTGATTCATTGTTCCACCGATTTCGTTACTTTATAACTTAATATTATTAGTTTATTATTGTCAATTCCCATTCCAATAATTAGAAAGAGTTTGAATATTCAAAGTGAGGTTAGACACGACAACTCGGCCACAATGCAGCGTTTAAACAGAGATTCGGGAAAGGTCTATTCTCAACTAGCGGACACCTGGAAAAGTCTGCCTAAGTCCCTTAATAAAAATCCCACTAATTAACGAACAGTGATTACGATATCCTTGTGGTAGAGTGCTCGCTTCCTGTTCGGGAGGTCGCGGATTCAATCCCCGACCGAGTCATGCTAGCGACTATAACAGTGTGAATCACTCCTCTCTGCTTAGCACTCCTCAGCAAGAGAGTAGAAATGATGCCTAGTTGTCTAGTTGAGCGGTTTCTGTCACTACAGCTTCCGTAGCCCAAATGGGGGCTTTAAATGGTCTAGGACCTCCTTCGCAGGACCCTCATTGATAACAGTACCTTAAGGAACTGAAGAGAATATCCTGGGTAAACATTCGTAAATAATAATAATAATCTTTTATTATTTAAGCGGATAAGAATATAACCCGCTACCGTCAGGATAGCGAAAACGAGACCCTGGGTTCGAGGTTGAAAATCCCAAACTAAAAATCTTTTAGTAGCGTTAAAGCCTCGCAGATTTGAGGTTATACTTTGAAGCCATCTCTGTTTCAACAACGTGTCCCAACCAACTGATCACGTGTGCTGGCTGTGGACGTCATCAACTATAACATTCGGCGGTATTTTCGGAAAAAAATCGATTTTATTTATTACGAAGCACGCCTATATTTACGATGAGTTTCAGGAACACAGTCAAGGATACAGCTACCAATAAAAAACAACATATACCTCGATATGAAATGCACGCATGAAATTTTTGTGATCATTATAAAATTCTGTGACTCACATAATAATTCATATTTGTATATATTAGGAGCGGCAAAATAATAGTTCAAACAGAAAGGTAAAAAACAACAACAACAACATCTAACCAAAACATTTGAACACTTTGGAAGTTGTTCAAAGACGAACTAATGACACGGCATCCGAACTTCGTACGGTAAAAAATCTCTCTTCCACTTTCAACGTCATAAAACGTTCGGGTGGCACTTGAAATCAAAATCGAATCGATCGAAAAATAATATTGACAAACGTTTGCGGAAAAAAAATATCAAACTTTACTAAAGAATACCACTGTTAGTCAACCAATGAAAGTCATTCGTCACCAGCAGACAATTACATGTTCACGTGACCCGTGACCTTTAAAAGCAGTGACATGGATTATAATAGAGTTAATAACCCCCTGCAAAGCTTCGGTTAAGTGATACCTAACAGCCTCGCACATTTTGGGCGACGGGGGCCGACACAAACGGGAATGATTGAATATGTTGAAAATTCTGATTTTTGGTAGTATCACCTCTCAACCTTAAGTAATTTTCTAAATCCTCCACTAAAGAATGGTGTCATCGTAACATCAGCCTTCTGAAATTACATGATAACAGAATTTTTAAAAAATTAAAAAAAGGGGGGAGAAAAGGTTTGGGCTAATGATATTAGCCTGGCAAATGGTAGTTAGTTGACATAATAGCATACAAAACAGACTATAAATTCCAGACAAAATATTAAAATTTTAAAACCTATTTACTTGGAAACCTCCCTTGGCGGGAACGAACCTACTGAAGCTGTCTTGGGTGGATACTGTTCTGCAGCGCCAGGGTGGTAACTTCCCCGAAGATAAACGCCCCAAGTACAACATAAAAACAGGAGAGGGCGATCACGGAAAGTTCTTTCGAAGATAATTTGGTAGGTTTCTTCAAGTCGACGGTTTTTAGCAAACACAAACCTAGCAAGATCAGGTGCATATCTTCAGGATATTGAAAACACTTCAGCTTGAAAGTACACGGACAATAGAAATACCTGGAAAGACAAATATGAAAGTGGACGCCACTCCGCCAATCAAGCCGATTGCGACGCCGATGTTTGGCACGACAGAAGCCAATAATAAGCAGCCGGCAAACCAACATAACGTCTCAATGACACGACGTCGCAGTTCTGTTTTTTCGGCAGCCTCGACAGTTAATTTTCTAACGGACAACACGATCCCATCGATAACCGTTCTAAGAAAGGCACGAAACATCACTGGATTGTAACTGGAAAGTTTCTCATTCAAGATGTTTCGGTTACACAGCATAAGTGAAATTAGAACTCACCTTGCACAGAACGAGACGATGGAGAACGAGGAGAGCAGGATGAAAACTATTGAAACTCTTGCCACGGTTACCAACGGATCGTTATCAAGGTAATTGTTTAAAATATCAGCATCGGTTAATTTGCCGAACGTCAAGTAACCAAAACTACCGCACAATCCATAGGTTATCATGCAGACTGCCATAGCAACCATAGAACAACAAAAAAAACGCTTAACGCTTCGGTTTTTGAGCTCGCCATAAACAGCAACTGAAGATACGTGACACTTAAAGAAAATCAAAAAAGCAAAAAAAGAAGTTAATATCGAAAATATCACAAAAACGTTTTGAATCATGTCACGTGTTTGGATGTACATAATTTTGTTTGGAAAGAGGTTCGTTGTTGTTACCTGGAAACCAAAGCATATGACGGGCAGCACTGCGAACGCACTTTTCCAATCCGTTTCATACGGCGTGCTATGGAAGAGTCGAACTGGATTGAATTCAACTTGCTAAGTTGACACAGAACGGGTAGGAAGTTTACAGTGTGCAAGAAAAAATGTTAAAATCAAAATACTTGTCCTCGTCTATTTTATGGCTTGGCAACTTGCCTGTGTATCTACGATAGACTATGACGAAAGTGATGAAAAAAGCTCCAATGCCACCGAAGAAGCTGAAAAGAAGATCGATCATAAAAAAACTACAGGAACAAAAAACAAAAAAAAAACAACAGGTTTGTGGTTTAGTGAGAGATTTTCTATTCACACATACCTTGTGTAACTTAAAGCCTTCAGACGTCGTGGTAAACACAGCGGCAACAAAAACACAAGTGCAAACATGGAGAACATGAACCTTTTGTTCGTATACCATGCATCCTTACCAACGATTAACTGCATCACTGCATAGAAAAACACGTATCATATAACAGTATCCACACCACACAAAATCTATCCATAACTTATTCTTCAGAAAGAGTTTTTGACAACACGAGCCTCGGATCTTGCAAAAAAATAAAGACAGAAAAAGAACAACAAGACGCTGAAACGGTATTTTCTTGTAACTCTAGAATCAACAACGATAAAAGAAATGAGACTTCTCCGTGATTGGAAAAATTAGTTGGTATGTTTCCATAGAAACAAAATGAAGCCTGAAATCTGTCCTTATAGCTAAAAGTATGAATGATTCGGGTTGGGAAAGGGGTAGACAGTAAAAGTAGGTTTTTGCAAAAAAACAAGGTAAGGCTTACCAAATGATAATTGCTCTCCGATGATTATAATATATGTGATGGCACTGCCAAAGAAATATATCGCTATCATAATTTGCGATATATTTCGAACGCGTCTGCCCAGCATGTACAAAATAAGGTCTTGATAAGTGTCAGCTTGTGAATAGTCAGCACATTTTGCTAAGATGTAAAACGCTCCAGAGATAAATATCAGAAGTGTCTAAAAAAATGAGAAAGCTTCATTGCAATGACAAAAATGTTTACAGTGGATAGGTGGAAAAGGGCAAACTTTAAAAAATCTATGCACAGGATACTAGTGAAGAACTGAGAGTTTTTACATACGGCTTGTAAGGACAGTGCAATTTTGATGCCGCCAGCCTTCATATATGCTTGTGGGAAATTTAGAAGGCCAGCACCAAGAGCTGCATTGGCGATCAAAAATATCGCACGATATGATGGCACGTGACCTGGAGGTAGTTTTTTTGAATTCATTCTCAATCGAACATCAACTTGCACATCATCGTACGGCTGCAGGCATTCGCTTCCATTTTCCAATTCTTTTTCCATTGCCTGGTCAGTCGAGGCAGCATTTATTGGATGGTCCAAATCTGTTCTATTATTATCTTTATCACCAATTCCAAACATACCGGATATTTCACAAACTATGTTTTTATATCGTGTAAATACATTGAGTCAAATATATGCAGTTTTATTTATTCTAAAAAACACCATCAAAACAGGCTTAGCAAAACAAAACAAATGTTACCAGGTAACATGAAACAGTTCGCTTTAATTCTTCACAGAAGAGAAGAAAAAAGCTAAGACAAGCAAGGTATAAAAACCGAAAAAACGTAGCATTAGGTATTCGAAGGTTTTGATACTATACAGTAGAACCCCGATAACTTGAACCCCCGATAACTCGAACTTTCAATAACTCGAAACAATTTCGAATTCTCCTTCACCAATACTTTCTCATAAAATACCCACCCGATAACTCGAACATTCGATAAGTCGAACTATTTTCTCGGTCCCGTGGGGGTTTGAGTTATCGGGCTTCTACTGTTTTTACAAAAATGAATATTGCAGATATTGGAAGCTGTTAATTAATCAAAATAAACAATACTAAAAGGCCATCAATATGTTGATTTATTGATTATAATGCTTTACTCGAACACACACGTCACCGAAAGAAATAAAAACGGTGATGGTAGTATCTTAGAATTGTTCACAATATACATCAGACTGAAGGAGTATTCTTGTGTTTACTTGGGTCGTCATGTCTGCAACTAAACTGTGATTATATTGAATAAGAAAAATAAAAAATTTATAAATTTAAATATGAACCATTTATATCTATAGTTAAATGTATATCTATTAAATAAGAAATAATGAACACTTAGGATGTAAAATAACTTTCAGGATGAAGAATAATAAGGCCTCCATGCATTTTGAAGGATCCTTCATAAACCACCCTTGTATTTCTATCTTTCAAATAAATGAAGTTAAAAATTTTAAGTTAGATGCAGGCCAGTTAGTTATATGGTTAAGTCAAACTAGTCAAATGGACCTAATTGAATTTACCCAAAATATGACCTTGATCACAGGACATTTTAAGTTAGACTCCAATTTACGGACCCTAAAAAAATTTTAAAATGTAAGAACTCCTTATTCAGTTCTTATCTACCACCACAACCACTCCATCCTTGTCGAACTTTGAGCCACGTACAATCTTTGTTATTGTCGGATCAGGAACAACTCCTAACGGATTTGGAGTTGAGTGATCTTCATACCAAAGTGATACATCACTTGTAACAAGGCGGAAGTATTGTCTATAAGTAGTTTCATTCAAAGGAAGGGACTCATGTGGAGTACGGTCTGTAAGCCAATAAATTGCATTTTGTTTCATCACATGATAGCCTGGTAAAAACTCACGTAAATGCTCCACATCTCCTAAAGGACCAACTACTTCAGGTTCAGAATCATCTCTTATAATCTGGCAATCCCATATAGCACATGAATTAGCAATAGTAGAGCCCATGTAAATCCCACCCTCATACACTGATTTATATCCAGTTCCACGACCCCATGTCCAATAAGTTGGCACTTCCGTTGAAAATCCATTCCCTGACAACACATTTAAGCTGTGCACCTCTTGATCAAAATCATTCTTAAATTTGACAACACCAGGACTCTCGGTATGTATTCCAGGACGTCGTTGTGAAGTATTCGCTTCAACATTGCTCTCATGGATGGTTAAGAAACCTACTTTTTCATGTTCTTCACTTCCTTGATTCTGAAGACATCTAGCTATCATGCCGAAATACGGTCGCAGACAGTCTGGCAAACAACAGTCTGAGAAGAACGGACTCATTATGAAAGGCATCATATTTATATAAATTCCTGTCGGTTCAGGAAAAATTTCAATACCCCATTCTCGAAATGCTTGATCCCCGAACAAATCCTCTGGTGCCATATCTTCCAAGTCATCTTCATATTTTCCACGATAGGTTTTGCTTGGTTTGATGTGTGATTTCCAGTAAGATGTAACATTCTTCCAAATCATCAGTAAGACATGAGGGACACCATGAAGTTTAGAAAATGGACTTCCTGGATCATAAACTCCTTCTAAGATCACCTTCAAAATCGGGTTGAGTCGTACAGGCTGTTCCATGATTGACTCTATGAAATGAAAGGAAGGTTACAACTTTGAATAAAACCAATACCCATTCTGCATGTCTTATGAGAAATTCTTTAGATTTCTAACATATCCTTTGGTTCAACATTTATGTTCTTTGTGAACAACATTATTTTTCAGACAATTTTATCATGCATCAAACAATTACCATTGTGCTCAGTCATGTTTGTCAAAATTGTGCATCAAAACACACAAACAGATGTAAGCTGACATAGACAGAACAGGATGTATATATATACAAACACAAATATAATGTCATTCGCAACATTTTTCTGCTAATTTTTAAAACAAGGTCAGGAGAGAGAGGGGGTGATCACTGAACCAGTGGCATTTCCCCAATGGCTCTGTAGAGACTGCTACCATTGTAAGATATGGACATGCCCTGAAATAAAGCATTATTATTATTATTTTTATTACTACAAAGCCAACCGATTTGAAAAATATTTTTGATGACACACTGTAAATTCATGTTCAAAGATTACAAGGTAAAAAAAGAAATACCGACCTTGCTTTTCTTTCAAACGATAAATGTTGTGTAGGCAGTTATGTTACAAAGTATTATTACTATTACAATATTATTACCATGTGATAGAGAACTTGTTTTCCTCCTTCAAATTTTGATTGCTAAAAGAGCAAAATGTACCTAATTTTTCAAAGGCAAAAAGGACTTCTAACCATAAGCTTAGTTGCGTAGGTCCTTGTTTTCTTGCGTGTTTTTGCCTGCTTTACAATGGGGAACCAAGACGAGATCAAAGTTAAATCAGCATTTATCAGATGGCCCAAATCTATTCCTTTCCTATCTCTGTCACCAATTCCAACCATGCTAGATATTTTGATACATTGAACATTGAGCCAAACATAAGCACTCTTATTTACCCTAAAAACACCAATAAAAAAAGTTTACAAAAAAAGTGTTACAGGTCACATACATAAGAAATAGTTGTATCGAAAGGAAAATTTCTAGTATTTGACTTAAACAACTAAACCAAAAAAGTTTGTTGCATTCTTCATAGAAGGAAAAAGATAAGAAGACAAGGTATAAAAACTGAAAAACGTAGCATTAGACGTTCAACTGTTTTGATACTACATTAACAAAATTAAACATTGCAGATATCGGAGGCTGTTAATGTGATGGTATCATGTAATGGGACAACAATACCATGGCTTGCAATAAAAACAGACATTCTTAGGCTAATGGTGTTTATTTGAGACTTGTATGAAACTTGAACGATTACATTAAATGAAACTAGATGCTTTTACGGTCGGAAAGAGTTCTGCAAAATCGGCTGAAGTATGAAAGATGGAAGACTAACAATAACATTCTTGAAACTTGAACAATTTTGAATGATTGAACAACACAATACAATACAATACGACATTGAGTGCTGCTCAGTGTAGACTGCACACAGCAGGTGGGGATTGTAACACACAAAGTAAAATTATTTTTGTTATTTAAATTTTGAAGTTAAATGTGTTCAAACAAAAGTGTGCTACCAGTGAACATTTCCATGGAAAATGATTTGAAATGATATGTTGACTCTTTTGAATGTTTGAATGGGAGTGAATTTCTGGTGGAGTCCCACATCAGTGAGTTCACTGCAATTCCAGCCTTGATAAAATAATCTTTTTTTAAAAAAGTACCCTTGTTCAATTACATAAACAATACACAAATTATATAAAGGAAAGTGTGACATAATAATCAACCCAACATAATGACGTATTTTACTCTACCACAATAGAAGAAATGTTTATAAAAATTATTTATAAACATTTATAAATTTTATAAACGGTTCACTTTTGCTGAAGATTGACCAGTAACAGGTCATGAAACTTTAAGTACAAAAAACACTGTTGTTTTTTCTGACTTATATTAAAATTATTTAAGAAATTTGAAAAAAAGGTTTAAAGATTTTTACAGCACAACATTATGTACATATGTTACGCTAAAAAGTTCAAAATATTATTATAACCTGATAGAAAACTTGTTCTCCTCCTTCTAATTTTGATTGCTAAAAGAGGAAAATATTTTTTTCAAAGGATAATATAGGAGACTTCTATAATCGTCAATGTTTTCTTGTGAGTTTTTGAGAAAACATTCAATATTTTGCCTGCTTCACAACGAGGAACCAAGACAAGTTCAAAGTTAAATCAGCATTTATAGGATTATCCAAATCTGTTCCATTTTTATCTCTGCCAATTCCAACCATAACAGATATTTCAATTACCAAATCTATTATGTTTCTATCTGATGTAAATGCATTGAGTTAACCATAAGCACTTTTATTTATCCTAAAAAACATCAATAAAAAAGGTTTAGCAAAAAAATTGTAACAGGTAACATACATAAGAAATAGTTGTATCTGAAGGAAAATTTCTAGTATCTGACTTAAACAACTAATCCAAAAAAGTTTGTTGTATTCTTCATAGTAGGAAAAAGGTAAGAAAACCAAGGAATAAAAACTGAAAAACATTCAACTGTTTTGATACTACATTAACAAAATTAAACATTGCAGATATCAGAGGCTGTTAATGTGATGATATCTTGTAATGGGACAACAATACCATGGCTTGCAATAACAACGGTCATTCTTAGGCTAATGGTATTTATTTGAGACTTGTCTGAAACTTGAATGTGATTACATTAAATAACAACAATACAAAACGTATAAACATATAAATGTGAACCAGAGTTTAACATAGCAAATTTCGTTGTATATGTAAAGGCCTGCTAGGAGGAAAATGAAGGGTTTAGTTATCAAAATAAACTTCAATGTATTATGAAGGAATTATTCAGAAATGTGCTTGTATAATAAATTGAGTTGCCCCCAGGAACATGGTGCTTATAGTCATGAAAATAGATTATAAAATCCACATAATCATATCAAATTCTTATTACTAGTATATTCTAAACAAATATAAGAATGCATTGAGAAAGTAGGTTGAAAAAAATCAGCAGGTATAAATCGTATATTAAGCAATATCCTTTAATGGAAAACACCAAGAATGCTTTAGAAAATTTTCAAGCATATGTATCTATTGAAATCTTAAGTACTTAGATACATGGATACAGGATACAGGATATGTCAAAATTGTGCAATGAACCTACCTGATATTCTCAGAAATACGTTTTTGAACTTTCAGGACTTTTTTTGAACTCATTTCCCCACTAAATTGTTTATTCAATTGTGACAGTTTATGGAAAAAGGATGACAAGCGAAATTTGGAGATCAATACAAAATCATTCAGTAAAAAATCATAATTAATTTTTATCTACTACCACAACCACTCCATCCTTGTCGAACTTTGAGCCACGTACAATCTTTGTTATTGTCGGATCTGGAACAACTCCTAACGGATTTGGAGTTGAGTGATCTTCATACCAAAGTGATACATCACTTGTAACAAGGCGGAAGTATTGTCTATAAGTATTTTCTTTCAAAGGAAGGGACTCATGTGGAGTACGGTCTGTAAGCCAATAAATAACATTTTCCTTCATCACAATATAATCTGGTAAAAACTCACGTAAATGCTCAACATCTCCTAAAGGACCAACTACTTCAGGTTCAGAATCATCTCTTATAATCTGGCAATCCCATATAGCACATGAATCAGGTTCAGTGGAGCCCATGTAAATCCCACCTTCATACACTGAACTATCTCCATATCCAAATCCACGACCCCAAGTTAAATAAGTTGGCAGTTCAGTTGAAGATCCATTCCCTGACAACACATCCAAACTTTGTACCTCTTGATCAAAATCATTCCTAAATTTGACAACACCAGGACTCTCGGTATGTATTCCAGGGCGTCGTTGTGAAGTATTAGCTTCAACATTACTCTCATGGATGGTTAAGAATCCCACTTTTCCATATTCACTTGCTGTTTGTTGCTCAATACATTTCTTTATTATTTTGGCATATGGTCGAACATAGTCTGGCAAGCAACAGTCAGAGAACTTCGGACTCATTATGAAAGGCATCATATTTATATAAATTCCTGTTGGTTCAGGAAAAATTTCAGTATCCCATTCTCGAAATGCTTGATCCCCATACAAATCCTCCGGTTCCATATATTCCAACTCATCTTCCCATTTTCCACGATAAGTTTTGCTTAGTTTGATGCGTGATTTCCAGTAAGATGTAACATTCTTCCAAATCATCAGTAAGACATGAGGGACACCATGAAGTTTAGAAAATGGACTTCCTGGATCATAAACTCCTTCTAAGATCACCTTTACAATCGGGTTGAGTCGTACAGGCTGTTCCATGATTGATTCTATGAAATGAAAGGAAGGTTACAACTAACACTCAAAAAAGATTACAAAATCTACACAAACACATCAAACTCTTATTAGCAGTATAATTTAATTATTCTAGCAAACAAATAAGAATGTATTGAGAAAAGTTCTTGAAAAATATTGTTCGCTACCTTAGGAATACAAAATAAAAATTACCTTTGAATAAAAAATATACATGAATGCGTTTTTTGGTAATATAAGATAGGTTGGAAAAAATTTAGCAATACCCTCTAACTGGAAAACACTAAGAATGCTTTAGAAAATTTTCAAGCACATCTATTGAAATCTATATATATAATAAATATAAAGGATATGTACAGAGGGTATTTCAAAATTGTGCAAGAACCTATCTGACATTCTCTGAAATATGTTTTTCAATTAAAGGAAACTCATTTCTCCACTAATTCGTTTATTCAATTATATCTGGAGGTCAATATATATACAAAATCATCTAGTAAAAAATCACAATTTATTTTTATCTACTACCACAACCACTCCATCCTTGTCGAACTTTGAGCCACGTACAATCTTTGTTATTTTGGGATCTGGATCAACTCCTAACGGATTTGGAGTTGAGTGATCTTCATACCAAAGTGATACATCACTTGTAACAAGACGAAAGTATTGTCTATAAGTAGTTTCATTCAAAGGAAGGGACTCATGTGGAGTACGGTCTGTAAGCCAATAAATTGCATTTTGTTTCATCACATGATAGCCTGGTAAAAACTCACGTAAATGCTCCACATCTCCTAAAGGACCAACTACTTCAGGTTCAGAATCATCTCTTATAATCTGGCAATCCCATATAGCACATGAATTGGGAACAGTAGAGCCCATGTAAATTCCACCTTCGTACGATGATGTAGTCCCCCATCCAGTTCCACGACCCCAATACCAATATCTAGGCAGTTCAGTTGAAGATCCATTCCCTGACAACACATCCAAACTTTGTACCTCTTGATCAAAATCATTCTTAAATTTGACAACACCAGGACTCTCTGTATGTATTCCGGGACGTCGTTGTGAAGTATTGGCCTTAACATTTCCTTCATGGATGGTAAGGAATCCTACTTTTCCATATTCACTTCCTTGATTCTGAATACAGGAATATATGATGTTGAAATATGGTTGAACATAGTCTGGCAAGCCAGACTTATCGAAGCTACCGGTCATTATAAATGGCATCATATTTATATTAATGCCGGTTGGTTCAGGAAAAGTTGTGGCACCATATTCTCGAAATGCTTGATCCCCAAACAACTCCTCTGGTACTTCATCTCTCAACTCAATTTCATGGCGATATGTTTTGCTTGGTTTGATGTGTGATTTCCAGTAAGATGTAACATTCTTCCAAATCATCTGTAAGACACAAGGCACCTCGTGAAGTTTAGAAAATGGACTTCCTGGATCATAAACACCTTCTAAGATCACCTTTACAATTGGGTTAAGTTGTACAGGCTGTTCCATGATAGACTCTATGAAATGAAAGGTAGTCACAACTGAGGCTAAAGCATTGATACTTCATTTTGCCTTTTGTGATACACAGCAAGAATAAAACCAACAACTATTCTGCTTTATGAGAAATCTTTAAGATTTCTATCTTATTGATTGCTTTAGTATGACAACAGCATTTTTTTTCAAACCCCAACTACACTAAGCCTATGTCCATTGCACACTTTATCATCAATACTGAAGGTATTATAAACATAGCTATAATGTTATTTGTATCTAATCAGCAGCTATATCATATGCTTATGCAAATATTCTGAGCATCGTAACAACTTTTTTTATAAAATTAGATGGGATCACATCCATGAGTTTTTTCAGTATTTTTCTAAGAATTTTTGGAGAGATCAACAGGGAGAGACAGGGTTTAGAGCTATCAGAAAATCAATGCAGAGCCAGAGGTATTTCCTACTAAAAGTCTCTAGAGTCTACTGCAAATTTATAAAATATATGACACTCAAATTCAAGCTCAAAATATGTAAAGAAAAACAAACTTACCTATCTTTGCTTTTAAATGATGAATTTTGTGGATGCAATTTATGCTGTTAAGTTCAAATGATTATTTTCCTGTGATGGAGAACTTGCTCTCCTCCTTTTTATTTGAAACTCTAGAGGCAAAAACAGCAAAATATACCTGATTCTTTGAAACTATAATATAGGACACTTTCAACTAAACACCTTAGTTGCATAGCTTGGTAGAATTTTTCTCTACTTTACAATGGCAACAAAGATGAGTTGAAAAGCTGAAACAGCATTTACAAGATGCTTAAAATATGGAAAAAATTAAAGTCCAACATAGCAAGTTTTGTTGTATGGAAGATATTTCCTATACCAGAAGTTCAATGTATTATAAAAGAATTATTTGGAAATGTGCTTGCAAATTAAATTTAGAGGTCCTCAAAAACATGGTTTTTATACTCATGGAGATAAATAATAAAAACAACATTCAGTTATCATACTTGTATTGAAAGTTTAATTTAATTATTATTAGCCTTAACAACTATAAGAAAGCAATGAGAAAATTTCTGCAGAACTTTGTTCAATACCCTATCAATACAATATAATAATTTACATTTAAATTAAAAATGTATGAATGTGTTTTTTCCTTCATAAAACATTTCTCCCCTGACAGGTAGCTTTATTAATATATGATACGTACAACCTTAGGGTGATTCTATATGCATATAAATTTGCATTGACTTTTCTTTCTGACACACATAATCATACACACTTCTCATACTCAAGAGTCTCTTATCAAATCTACATCCAATTTCATGTTGGCTATCTGTTTCAGCTCTGTCATTCTCTGTGTGTGTATCATCCAATGAGTTACAAAAGATATTCAATAATCATCAATGATATCTCAATTGCCCCACATTGTCAATAAGTAGAAGTATCAACAACTTATTTGCATACTTCTGCTTTCGACAGTACAGTTACATGTAAAATATATATCCATAGAAAATTAAATGACAGGCTGACAACATTGCACTAATGATAAATATCCTCGACATGCATAACATCAAAAATACCTATTAAAAATTTCAATCACATCTATCAAAATCTTTCATTATATTCATGAGAATGTACTCTTTCAAAATAGAGGAAGTAATTATCTTTCAAAAAAAATTAAATCAAAAATGCTTGATCTCTAAGTTAGATATAAGGACATGATACAGGGTATGTCAAGGTCATGCAATGGACCTATTCCATTTTCTCAAATATGCATTTTTCAATTAAGGATAGTCATCTGCATGTTTTCAGTATTATGTCCATAACTTTTGATGTGGTTATTTTATCATCAACAAAGTATATATTTTCGAAAACCTTATAAAATTTCCTATCTAATGTATATAATTTTATTTTCAATATTATTTAGTTTTAAAAAGCTATTGCGGAGAAGAGCATTAAGAGGCTAAATTTCTAAGAGCTCCATGGACCCTTTGAGAAATATTTTCTGTGACATTTTTATGTTATTGTGTTCTATCTTTAAACGTTACTACAGTTTTTCTAAACAAGTCCTAGTTCTGACGAAATAAAAGGTTCACGAAAAACACTTGTTAAAATAGCCTTTCCTTGACTTTTCCCCTTCATCTCAGAGCGAATCTTCACTAAAAGAAAGAATTTGTTCTTATAAACCTATTCTTTCAATTGCAAAAAAACTATATCATGATACCTCCATCGTAGGGGTTCCTGGAGGTATTTAAAGACTGATAAGTAATGCAGAAATACTTATCGAGAAAACGTCTTCCAAAGAAATTTCATTTTGCAATCGCTTTAATAAACAACATTACAAAAGAAACAATAGCTCGCATTTGCTTTACATGAATAATTAATAAGTCTACTATAAAAAGAGATCACAGTTCTTGTAAACATGATGAAAAGGTTCTGTAAACAGATTGCAATAAATATGAAACGAAATACCACTAAATTTAAAATATTGTACCAAATAACAAATTTTTATAGCATCGTATATACATTTTCAGAAAGCTCTCCGGAAGCTTTATCTTTACATGTAGGAAATAAAAAAAAATTAATTTTTTTTCGAATATAGGGGTGATGATTATCCTTAAAGAAGTTGGAAAGTTTTTTTGGAATTCTTGTCTCCACTAATTTGAACATTGCTATTCTATGCAGGAGTCAATACATAAGCAAAATTATTCAGTAAAAATTCATATTTAATTCTTATCTACCACAACCACTCCATCCTTATCGAACTTTGAGCCACGTACAATTTTGGTTATTGTCGGATCAGGAACAACTCCTAACGGATTTGGAGTTGAGTGATCTTCATACCAAAGTGATACATCACTTGTAACAAGGCGGAAGTATTGTCTATAAGTAGTTTCTTTCAAAGGAAGGGACCCATGTGGAGTACGGTTTGTAAGCCAATAAATTGCATTTCTTTTCATCAATGCTCAACATCTCCTAAAGGACCAACTACTTCAGGTTCAGAATCATCTCTTATAATCTGGCAATCCCATATAGCACAGGAATTAGGAACAGTAGAGCCCATGTAAATCTCACCTTTGTACATTGATCTAGTTCCCCATCCAGTTCCACGACCCCAATGCCAATATCTAGGCAGTTCAGTTGAAGATCCATTCCCTGACAACACATCCAAACTTTGTACCTCTTGATCAAAATCATTCTTAAATTTGACAACACCAGGACTCTTGGTATGTATTCCAGGACGTCGTTGTGAAGTATTGGGTTGAACATTTCCTTCATGAATGGTAAGGAATCCTACTTTTCCATGTTCACTTCCTTGATTCTGAATACATCTAGCTATTATTTTGAAATATGGTCGCACATAGTCTGGCAAGCAACATTCACCAAAAGAACAGCTCATAATAAATGGCATCATATTTATATTAATTCCTGCCGGTTTAGGAAAAGTTTCAGTACCATATTCTCGAAATGCCTGATCTCCAATCAAATCTTCTGGCATTTCATCTCTCAACTCAATTTCATGGCGATGTGTTTTGGTTGGCTTTATAAGCGATTTCCAGTAAGATGTAACATTCTTCCAAATCATCAGTAAGACATGAGGGACACCAAGAAGTTTCGAAAATGGACTTCCTGGATCATAAACACCTTCTAAGATCACCTTTACAATTGGGTTAAGTTGTACAGGCTGTTCCATGATAGACTCTATGAAATGAAAGGTAGTCACAATTGAGACTAGAGCATTGAGACTTCATTTAACCATTGTGATACATGGTATAGGAATAAAACCATACCCATTCTGCATGTTTCGTGAGAAATCTCTAAGGGATCAATCTTATTCATTGCTATAGTATTTATAAACATCATTTTTTCAATCCTCAAATACATTAAAGTGCATTGCACATTTATCATCAACACTGAATGCATGAATGTTTTATACATAAACATACCATAAATGACCGATTAAGTGCCCAGGACTCAATTATAAGTGCCCCACCCGATTAAGCGCCCAGGTTCAGAGGAACAATTGGTAATAAGGGCCCAGGTTCCGATTAAGCGCCCAGTTCCAAAACTGAAACTGGGCGCTTATTCAGCAAAAACATAAAATATTGAGAAAAACACGGTTTTTAGTTGAACATCAGGATAATGAATAATATAACACGGGAATGAATTATTTTCAATTTCCTTTTGTCAGCATTCAGTGATTTCAGAGATTTTAGAGATTTTTTTATTAAGCGCCCAGGACTCAACTCTCCGTATAAGTGCCCCCATCAAAAAAATTAGAAGCGCCTAGGGTGCTTAATCGGTCATTTACGGTAACTATGTTATTTGCAACTCATCAACAGCTACATTATAGCTTACCCAAATATTCTGAACATTGCAATAGACCAACTACTTCAGGTTCAGAATCATCAATGCCATATAGTGCAGGAATTGGAAACAGTAGATCCCATGTAAATCCCACTGTCATACCATTTTCCACATCCATCATCATCATCACTCATGATGGTCCAGTCCAAATTTAATGAAAGATCCATTTCCTGACAACACATTCAAACTGTGTCTTGATCAAATCATTCTTAAATTTAACAACACCAGGACTCTCGGTATGTATTCCAGAATGTTGTTCAAAAGTACTAACTTCAACATTACTCTCATGGATAATTAAGAATCCTTAAGAGTCACAACTGAGACTAGAGCATCGATACTTCATTTCGTCACTGTGGTACCATAGACTTTTCCAAGCACTTTCCAACTACCGTTTACCGGTAGTTAAAACTCAATCTTGAATTGAGTTGAGAAACTCAATCATTCATTGTCAATTAAACATTTTTCAGCTCTTTAATGTGTAGTATTTAAAAACATGTTTTGAGAGAGTAATTAGGCCATTTTCACCAAATATTCTGTTGCTAGGGAGAACGACCACCCTTGCTGAGGTAATTTTGAAATTTCCTTTGTTATACGCATTCATTTCTTCACCTTAGGAAAGAATATGAAATTAAAAAACATCTTAGTTTCCAACTCCCTATGCATGCCTCTCATGACAAGGCCTGTTTGTGGAGATTGAAATCTCTAAAACTTCGGAGCTTCCTGAACTGTAAAAGTCAATCTTCTCTACAAAAGACGGTCGTAACTAAAAGTGCTTGGAAAAATCCATGGGTACATAGTAGGAATAAAATCAATATATACCCATGCTTTTTGAATTTTTAATGGCATTCATGTTTTTATGATAAATCTCTAAGCTTTATGAGATATTCCTAGGTTCAGGATTTTATGTAGTATGATAAGCGAAATCTTTTTCAAACCTGAATTTTACCTTACAATATAATCGATTACCAACACCCTCTTGAATCATGTTTGTCAAAATTATGGCACAACACACATTCAAAATCCTCAGCTGACATAGACAGATGAATTGTGGGCAGGCTTTTCGACTCCTTCTTGCATTACATACTTTAACATAATCAAGGCAATGAATGTAGTTATTATAAACTCATTACAATTATTATGTTATTCGTAACAAATCAACAGATTATAAGCTTATTATGCAAATAGAACTGCAACTGTTTTTTTTATAAAATTCCGACAGATCACATTCATGACATTTTCAGTTTGTTCTAATGATTTTTGGACAGGAGGGGTGGGAGAGGGAGAGGACGGTTAACAGTTATATATTTACAAATCAATGCATAACCAGCAGTGTTTTCTTACAAATTATACTCCATGTAGACTACTACAAAGTTTTTCCATGCTAAAAAATATTTTATGGCACAATGCAAGTTCAAACTCAAGACATATGAGGCAAAAACGAACAACTTACTTACCTCTTTGCTTTTATGATGAATTTTGTGCATGGGATTTTAGTGTTAATCACATGGTCATTTGAAATTTAATTGACCTTTGCGGAAAATTAATTACAAGCAAGTTTGAAATTTCCCTCTGACAAATCTGAAATTTCCCTTCAAATTGAATAGAATGTTCGAAAAGAATTAATCCCAAATTTCCCTCAAAGCCATGTATTGCCAGTGAGTACAAATTTCAAGTTATTATTATCACGTGATGGAGAACTTGCTCTCCTCCTTTTCGTCAAGACAATACAATTTCTCTCGACGTTGGAGGAGCAAAAGATACCTAGTGTTCTTTTGAGTTAATCGAGAGGCTATTTTCTTTACTTTAGTATATTTAACCGAACCGTAGCCATGACGGTGAGATTGAGTGAGTGATAGTGTAAACATCATGAAAGTACTTGGTGTGGCTTTTACCCCACATGGTAGTTCTGTCAATTTCAGACACAATTCTAAGGTAGTTTTTAGTCTTGGAAACAGTTCTATGTTTTAGTCAAAGGGGTTCAGCATGTACTATGTTGATTCAAAGTTATATTGAAGAAGAAACAGTTCAAATCACAAACCTTTTTGATTGAAAGTCTCATATTTTGTTTTTAAAAGAACAAGACAACATGAGTTAAAGTTCTTCTGTAAGTCATCGATGATCGTTCTGTTAATACTTTGGTTTGTGTGTCAAAATGTCTTGTGTCTGTCATTCTCTGTTGAGAGAAGATCTTAGATGAAATACCCCTTCGTGAATAATAGGATAAAAGGATTTTCCTTCAATAAACCCTCCTGTAAGAAATTCTGTCAGCAAGTTGGCATTGGTCCCTTCTGTTAGAACGTTGCATTTCCCTACAACAATAGACTTTGTTAGCTCTGCCACCCAAGCCATACTTTTTTTTGCCAGTGTATGCTGTTTTCTTATCCTATGAGGTAGAATTGTTATTTCGGGGCGGCAAGATTACCTTACTTTCTTCGCCATCATTTGCAAATACCATGCCTGCGTGAACCAATCAGGAATGGTAATTATCTTTTTTGGGGAGGTTTTCCCTGTCTGCTTTCGTTATTGTTTTATCTATCTGATCTGACGGAACGGACGTAACAGAGTTAAAGAGTTTTATGAACACAACCTCTAGGTGTGAATGCCACAAAACACAATTTTAAATTTGCTTATTTGTTCAGGAGACAAAGTTGTTTGGTTTGCTCAACAAGCAAATAATTTCTTGAAAACAGATTGCGTTTAACATGCACTCTGAGTCAAATTCAAATTTCTTTCCGTCTATCGGCTTGCCTGAGGAGTTACCTATACAGTATTTGTAATTCGCTTCGTCTCAAGAACACTTACAATATTGATGATACATTAAAATTGGTAGTTCAAAGAACATTTACAAAACCTGACATTTGATATTTGCAATCTTCGTTTGATACACGATATTTTACAGTCACAATATAAACCTGAGACGGAGTAAGAACAAATGTATATGCTCCCTTGCCGAGTTTTCAATAAGTTTTCTTAAGCGTAGTTCACACTGTACGTTTAAAATGTACAGTGCGTTTAAAATAGCGTTTATCAAATGCGTACATTTTTATCGGAGTGGCTGTACCGAAAGCGATACAGTTCACACATTGCACGTATAAATAAACGAGATATACACCTTGATAATTTAATGATATGAATTTAATAATTTAACTTTTGGACTTCAACTCACTCTAGACCATGGAGGTATAAAACAGAAGGAGAACGAACTCAAAATCTGCTATTGTACTATCCGTGATGCGCTGCATTGTTTAAGTCCTCAGTGTGTAATAACATATAATTGCTATCATCTTGCATAATTTTTATAATTTTGGCGTTCTTGCGTGAAAATTTCGTTCATATCAATTCTCCAATGTGATTAAAGATCGTTAGGGTAAAGTTCTTAGCATGCATAATCTGTAGGAATTGGGAGAATTATGCAAAAACGTCACAAATAGGCAACGAAAACATTGCAACTTTAGGTCTATATATCTCGTGATCCCCTCAAGCAGTTTCGCCGAGCTTCAGTTTTTGAAGAGAGAATAATCCTAAGTTTTTGCACGTACCGCGGCACTATCGAGGCGCATTTAAACATGGAGGTATAAAACAGAAGGAGAACGAACTCTTATTTTTCTATTATTCAGATAATGACTATTCTATTCATTGCGGTATCACTTTGATGTCATCCGTGATGCGCTTTCGGCTGGTTGTCGGTAAAACGAATACTTTTTTAAAAATTAACGACAATTTAAAAACCAAATATCATCCATTATAACAACGGATCAACTTGCTGCATAGTGACAAGCAGATTATTAAACCTAAAGCTTCCTTGAGAAACAAATGAAAATCTATGTTTTTATACAGAGTTGAAGATATCGCGTAATTCATGTATAAGTTCCAATCTACATATCTTCTGACTTAAATGCGCCTCGATAGTGCCGCGGTACGTGCAAAAACTTAGGATTATTCTCTCTTCAAAAACTGAAGCTCGGCGAAACTGCTTGAGGGGATCACGAGATATATAGACCTAAAGTTGCAATGTTTTCGTTGCCTATTTGTGACGTTTTTGCATAATTCTCCCAATTCCTACAGATTATGCATGCTAAGAACTTTACCCTAACGATCTTTAATCACATTGGAGAATTGATATGAACGAAATTTTCACGCAAGAACGCCAAAATTATAAAAATTATGCAAGATGATAGCAATTATATGTTATTACACACTGAGGACTTAAACAATGCAGCGCATCACGGATAGTACAATAGCAGATTTTGAGTTCGTTCTCCTTCTGTTTTATACCTCCATGATTTAAGTCAGAAGATATGTAGATTGGAACTTATACATGAATTACGCGATATCTTCAACTCTGTATAAAAACATAGATTTTCATTTGTTTCTCAAGGAAGCTTTAGGTTTAATAATCTGCTTGTCACTATGCAGCAAGTTGATCCGTTGTTATAATGGATGATATTTGGTTTTTAAATTGTCGTTAATTTTTAAAAAAGTATTCGTTTCACCGACAACCAGCCGAAAGCGCATCACGGATGACATCAAAGTGATACCGCAATGAATAGAATAGTCATTATCTGAATAATAGAAAAATAAGAGTTCGTTCTCCTTCTGTTTTATACCTCCATGTCTAGACAGAAACCGATGGTTTCTATCTTACATATACTCCGTTCATACCAATAAAACCTGTTTATTTCAAATAAGTTTCATAAAAATTTGTTTTGATTTAGATCCAGTTTTAAATCACACCAGTTCATGATGAAGAAGATGTTCGAGTTTTCTTTTTCTAAGAACGATCTGGTGTTAAACTATACATGCAAAATGCCGAATACAAGAAATATAAAAATATTATTATATGTCAGGCGTCGTAGAAAATGAGAGAAATTCATTTCTTTATTTTGCTTAATGCATCAATGTAAATCGCTTTATTAGGGAGATTCGTAAACTTGACGAGTCTGTTACTCGAAAAAAATCAATTACTTGTGAGAATTTCTTTAAAACTGTTCTACTATAAAGGTATTCCAGGGATTTAAAGCCTTTTGTTGTATCAAAAGAGATATCACTTTACATTACTTTACATGCTTATTTCAAGTGTTGATGTGAAGTTTTTAATGATTTTGTAGGGAAAAATTCACGAACAACTCTACTAAGTTGTATATAATTCCCTACAAATCTATAGAAAAATAGTTTCGTGTAAACGAAACATGACTTTTCCCAATGCCGCTAATAAGGATGAAACCGCCACATTGCTTTCTAGTGCACGACTGAAGCCTCTTCTGAATTATTTTCTTTAGCCCATTTCAAAACAGAAATCTTTATTTCTTTCTCTTCCCAATGGCATGATCTTTTCTTCCTACCTCGCTATGTTGTTTTATTTAAAACTCGTTTTAATTAATACAGTTTATCAAAACACGTCTTATTTCGGTATGAACGGTTAACATATAAAACGTAGTTATTTTTAAAAATGTTTAAAAACATGATTAAAACTGTTTTTTTGGTGTGAATGAAGTATTTTATCTATATCATTACAACCGCATCTGATGAAAACCATTTTTAAAGGTTTTGCTAATTGTTATGGTCCAGTATTTCGATGTCTGAAAAACACAGGCTATTAATACTAATGATGTCTTTTTTTATCATTTTTATTTTTATACAAACCACACTCATCAAATCATTGTTGATGTTGTTGAATCAATTTTTGCAATATTACCACGACTTGCTTGGTGGAGGGAAACTTTCAGTTGAATTTTATCCTGCTGATCATTATATAGTTGCTATATAGACGTATACTATTTGGTTTTTACTTTTTATTGAATCTTTCCAGTGATGTGATTGATAGGTTTTGCTGTAAACATTCAAGGCAAGGATTTGAAATTCACTTCAGATGATGTTATAACCGTTATTTCCAACCTCGAACCCAGGGTCTCTTGCCTTTTCGATCGTATATCGAAAAGGCAAGAGACCCTGGGTTTGAGGTTGCCGTTATTTCAACATACAAAACAGATCCCCTTCATGAAACCCCAACTTGCAACTCATACTTGATTTGCGAAACGATTTCCTCACGAAACTGAAAGACAATCTTCATGAAGATATATCATTATGTAGAATGTCATTAACTAAATTCGGTCTTCACACCAATGGCAAGGACAAAATATTTTACTCTTACAGCAAGGCAAACATTCTTGATGCATTTAAGTTATGTTGTCGATAGTAAACATGATGGTTTGCATTCGTTGAGGAGGAGGCGCCAGCCTTCAACAGTGTTGTTTCATTAACTGCCAAACAAGAAAGATGATTTTTAACACCAACCCGTCCCAGTAAACACAAAAACGTCTTCAAGACGTCTAGAAACCAAAAGGACGTCTTTAATACGTCTCTATTTAGTTGAAATCTGTAACGTTTTAAGATGAGTTTCAAAGACGTCTTCTGGACGAGCGCAAAAAGCCGTCTTTAAAACGTCTCTAAGTCATCTATAAGACCTCTTTCAAGATACACAAAAAAAGACGTCTTTTGGTATCTTAAAAGACGTCTTGAAGACGTTTTTGTGTTTACTCTGGGTTTAAGCCTGGTTCAGGCCTTCTTCGCAATCACCAATCGCCAGGTTTGAGCACTCTCAAGTATTTCATTAGTAATTAGTAAGCAATCAGTAATTTTTGATATGGCGATGACGACGATTCTTACGATTATAAAAATGTTCACATTAGACGACTACGACGATTACACGACGATGTCGCTGAATTATAATTGTCGTAATCGTCGCAATCGTCAGGTACGAACCAGGCTTCATGGCTACATCAATGAAGATGCATCAAAAATATATAGTTTCTTATTCTTAAGGATCATTTATTTATCTCTCTCTCTCTTTTTTTTGTGTTCTCGAGTATCTAACCAGCAATCCCAATTGCGCCAACATGTTACGTCTGATTTATTGAAAGTGTAGGAAGAAAAGTCTCAAAACGAGATCATCTATATATTTCAATAGTTCATTGTTTTCCTAATTCAAGATCCGATGGTGCGCAAAGCAAATTCTTCCATTGATTCATTATGGAGAAATGCAAGTAAGGAACAGTCGTCACATCAGTGAAAGTGTGCTTCAAACCGATTTGAAGAAAAACTTGAATATTACTTTAACAGCTTGGTGTTAGATCTGTACCAAATTAATATACCAAGATACGTTGGAATTACAGGGAAAAACGTTTTTGAATCGTTTCACCGTTTGAGGATATGTTTGCTTAAGCTTAGTTCTCACTGAGTTCAAAACAACGATTAGCAACGATTTCGCAAAATAACGATTACAACGATTATCATGCTCTGCATGATTTTATGAAGTGCCGGTCAACGTTCACACTAGCAAATCGTTGCTGGCTTATAAAATGGATGAATACCGTCTTCGCTAAAATCGAGAGCAGAAGAAACTGATTCCCATGCGTTTTTGATGACATCGCGTTCCTTTATATGAGGAATCCGCTTTATCATACAAACATTTGTACTTTTTACCTTCTTCTGCCAGTAGTTCTTCTTGTTTTATAAGAAAAGGTTGTTTTCGTGATTTCTTGATGTTTATTTTGTCTGCCATTTTTATTCAAGTTTGTCGTTTTTCTAGCTTTTTAAAGGAATTTTCCTAGTTTCATCGAAAACGTGCTCAAAAAAACTCACAAAAGCATGAAACGTCACCAATCGTTCGCGTAATCGTAAGTTAAAAATCAAATTTTTTTGATTTTAAAACAACGATTACAATTACGATTACACAACGATTACAGCCATCAATTACGTTCACACTAACGATTGCTAACGATTACGCATCATGCACACCATGATAATCGTTGCTAATCGTTAATTTGAACTCAGTGAGAACTAAGCTTTAGGGTCTTGTCTACTTTTGGATCTCAAATTCAAATCTCAATTCTTCAAATCTTGCCTCACCTGCATCATCAGAGTGTCACTCTCGACCTGGAAGGAGCAAGAACTAACTTAATAATTTTCGATTATTTGTTTGCATTTCTCATTTTCTTCTTTCATTTTAAGTAACAACAAGCATTGAAGGCAGTATATTATATATAAATATATTTTGATTGTTTCGAAGCGCTTTACCTTCATAAACTTTACCTGTCCGATAAACTAAAGTTCAGGTACTCCGAAATCGATTAAACAATGGGCGTTTTCGATGTACATGCGAAAAGACGAAAACCCTTGGATAAAGTGCATTGTAGGTGGATATATGGTACAAGTGGGGCGTATATTATTGGGCGTTAATCATATACACTGAACATCATGTAAAAATTCAGAATTAATGATGGAGAGAAAGGAGTTCACTTGTGTTTTGAGTTTTAAATAACTATGTAAATATTGAGTTTTTCTAACTATGGTTACCAAGGTTTTCTTTACTCAGCCACAGGTTGAAGTACCAATGAACATGCAGAGTGACGAAACATCAAAATAAAAAACTGAAAACTTTTATCAAAAATACTTAAAAGTGTTCTCTAGTTTTAAAACAAATCTAAGTATGCCACTTGAACTATTTTTTCTGTCCTGTTGTTTTGTACTATCTATAGCAGATATCTTAAAACTTGGGAGAGGTGATATTAAAGAGATAATTTCCAATTCTGGAGACTTATGGATAGTGTCGCTGCAGAATGATGTCACACAGGTGTTAACACAAATGGAATACAAATATCGGGGCATTTTCAGGATCGGAATCATGACGCGCACAGATTATGAAAATGAACTTGTAAGTAGTTAAGTCCAATATATATTAGAAAAACAATTATTTAGGATTTTCAGAAAAGAAATAATGATTTGCGATCTCAAAATTTGAAACATTGAAGAGAAGAATACCGAAAGGATCTTCTAAAGAACTTTATTTTGAGGTCTTCCTTTGACTAAAGCTTCTTCTTTTCCTTTTGTTTGTAGGGAGGAGTGCAAGGTGGAGACTTTATAATCTTTCCATATGGAGTTGGAACAAAGAAGAAACATCACTTGAAAAATTTCAATTCGCTTACATCAGCAATAAAGTTCGCTATCAAAATATTGCCAGATCATAGCGTTAAATTACCGAACGAAATAAACGACAAAAACGACAAGCTACGTGGTTTCTTTCAAGACTCGTATTTAACCAGTCCCACACGGTTTCCTATTATTTATTTCTCAGGTATCATTGGAATTTCTCTGTATACAACGACAATGTAGCAATCCGGCAATATAAATCAACCTTTCTTTTTAGATACGAATCAGACACCGAGTGAATTTAAAGTGTTAGCATTGAAGTACTCGACCTTATTTTACTTTGGTGTTATACATTCGCCGCCCAAGGAAACGAGGGCGTCATACAATATTGAACGTACACCGCATTTAACTGCATTTGTTGTCGATAAATTGCGGGACTTAAAACCAAGAATAAAAAAAATCCCATTTTCTAGTCGTCATTATGGCGCCCTGAATTATGCCAACATGGTCCGGTTTTTGTACCTGTTACATAAACATCATTTTACAGAACTACCACTTTGGAATGTAAACAAAGTCGAGATTGATTTAGATGCAATATTTTTTGATGATTTGCAGCTATTTCGTGAACAGTACGTAAGAGAACCTATCCGAAGTCCGGAAATAAAAACGGAATTGTGATATCGCGACGTGATACACATGTCAAAAACATCCATTCTTTTGAATACACAGTGTTTAAACTAACGAAAGCACAGAATTAAAGTTGATTTTCTTAGTCCACACTTTCCTTGTGTAATGTTTCTGAATTAACTATAGGTCCCGTTGTTTTTATCTTGAATGTGAATGATCATCAGCGGTGATTGGTTGAATGTGAATGATCATCAGCGGTGATTGGTTTTCAAGCAGCCAGCCCTATTATTAACTTCCGTAATTCCCTATTTTTGCTCGCTCCCGAAAACAAAACTACTTTAATCGGATTAAATTTCGAGAGATTAATTTTCGCAAGTTCAAAAACCCGCGAAATTCTTTGGATCTATTTTCACGAATAGGTGCTATGAAAAATTTGGGAGGATTTGTTTTCGCGATCCGACAATTTTTCCTCTTTTCACGATATAAATATTCGCAAAAAAATCGCGAAATCACGGAAACTAATATCGCAAAAATTAATCCGATTAAAGTATGCTTAAAGCCAAACTACGAAAAATCAAAGAAAATTTGTGAGGTTATATACAATGATAGAACTTAGTATGTGGTTGCCTTACCAGGTGATATATAGAATTTTGTAAAGGAGGGCGCAAAAGGAAACGAGAACTTTCCATCTTTATTATAGTGTGATATTTTTAGAATCTAAATAAGTAAAAATCTAATATAAAGTGTATGATTGTCCCTTATGAAAAATATTACAAAAGCTCTCGTGTCAAAGCTTTAATTTGTACTATAGTCCATTCAAGAATTTCATCTTTGATTTGGATGGTTGAGAAAAGTAGTTCAGTTTGATGGATGGAGGAATTTTGTCATCGATCTACATTTAAAAAACAAAACAGAAAAAACGTGACAAGATATGAAACAGCGAACGATCTAAAATATTTACAATAATAAAACTTAAGCTAAAATCCCAATCAACACCCAAGCAAAGTGAAGGTTTTATTAATATGATGTTTCATGACTCAGCACAACCAGGCTAGGAACACTCCACATAATGTGAGCATCCCTCCTGCAGAGAAGAAGCTTGCTGATGATGGCGTTGTTTTCCAAGGAAGCATCGAATTACATCTGTCTGTCGAACAGCATACTTCACAGAGCAGCTCTTTCTGTTGGTTTGTTTCTGTGCATGACAAATAACCCTTGCACACTTGTGGGTCATTATCGCGACACCTACGTTTAACTACAGTTAAACTACTCTCTTTATTAAACTCCACTGAAGCATTAGCTCTCATGTATGTTGCACCAGCATAACAAATCTGACCGGCTTGGCATGTTTCTGTCACATTAGGTGATGTGCAGGACACATCTTTTCCAGTACATGAAAAGCATTCAAGTTCAGCCGACACTGAAGAAAAACAACAATTATTCAATTACTCAATTATTATATATTTATTAATTATTAATTATTCAATTACTCAATTATTCAAATTACAAATCAAGTCATTTTCCCTTGAAATCAAAGAAATCAACAAGTCCAGTAAAATAGTGGTGAAAAATTGTACTGGGGGAAAATGTACTCACCATTTGCTGACAGTATGAATAACACAACACAGTGCAGATACCGAATCATCTTGTTTCGAAAGTTCTTGTTTTGACTATCAAACATTGACGTAATAAATAATTTCTAAATTATAATAGATACATACACACAACAGACATTTCTGCATACATGTATACATTATTCTTATCAGGTAAATAGGTATGCAACAGTTACATAGTTTGTTTGGTGAATGACCTGACGAAGCTTACAGAAGAAAAAATTGCAATTAATATCATGTGCAACAAGTGCAAAAGAGATAAAACTGTCAGTTTGGGCATTTTCATGTCCTTAAAATCAGCCAAACAAACTCAAATATACCTTAAGTGGAGAAATTTTGACATGGATTCAATTTGGTGCAGGCAAGATTTTATTAAATTTGTCACAGACTTAATTTGGCGCAATTTAGACTTTTTGGTCAAAATTCACTTTATTTTAAGGCCAACTTAGTATTTTTCGGAGAAGAATTAAACTTGGCGTGGATTTAATTTGGTGATTTTAATCACATTGCACCAAAATTTATCCATTATAAAATATTCGTTCTGTTTTTTTTTTGTTAGCACTCTGTATGATCAACAATACAAACGATTTTAATGAGGTCTAGTCATAACTTTTCTTGAATTTTAGAATGGAATCATACACAACAATCTGACAAGTCAATTCAGCTACCCAAAAAAGTTTTACTGGTTCATAAAAAATAAAAACTTCACACTATGTAATACATAAAAAATAAACTTTTCTCACTGAACTTGCAAAGTGAAAGTATATACGAAACAATACTGCTATGAAACATAAATATAAAAATAACAGGAAATGAAGAATAAGTTCCAAAAAATCAAGGGTTCAAGGGTAGCTCCTTTTAAAAACTTTCTGAGATATTAAAGTTTAAATTTTTAAGTCAAGGGCAAGGAATAAGTAGCAAATGATTATCAGCATACTCATTATGCTTTTCTTTGATTGGTTTCTTTCTCACAATAGATAGCAAATGGGAAATCAACAAAGTGCCAAAAACAACTTTCCCATAAACCTTAAACAGGAACATTATTATTGTCTATTGTAATTGATGAAAAATCTCAAAATAGCACTTTCACTACCAGTTATACTGTAAATACACTTTATATAAATGAAATTATGTACTTATCGGTTAAAAAATAAATTTTATTTTAATAAAAAATGATAAGGAAACTGATAAAAATAGCTTAAGACTCAGGAAAGTAAAATCATTACGCCAGCAAAATAAGAAGTAATGGTATACACAGTAACACAGTTAAAGCTTTAGAATTATGTGCTGTGTTGTATCTAGGAATCTGTGTGTTACATTCGTCTGTTGAACAACAATGGAAACAGATGATTTGGGTCATATTGTTTGCTTCATAACAGGGTCCGTATTTATCATGGTTTAACGAACACACACCAACAGGAGGTTTCCTGCATTTTCTTTCTATATATGTAGGATTAACAGTGTAACTTTTGTTGACATATAAAAATACAGACTGAGTAACACAGATTTGCTTTGAATCAAAACATGAGTCTTTACGAACAGTGTTGGTTGGTTGAAGGCAGTTTGGCTCATGGCTATTACAAGAATAACAACTCAGTGCATGAACTAAAAAATAAACAACATCAATTTAATAATATGTAACATTAAACAACATACAGAAATGTTCTCATTATATACTTACTTTAGGCAAGTAGCATATAGGAGAAATCTGATTATATACTTCTAGATTTACTTTTCTCATAAACATCAAAGATTATGAAAAGGCCATGTCAACTTGAAAAATAGACTCCCTATCAACACTGAAAGCTCAGAATTCAATCTTCAAGATTCAAGCCCATCCGCCCTCCTGCTGGGAAACAGTGAGAAATGCATGAAAAATTTTCTCATCAATGAAAAAATTCATAAATATATATAACCAATCTGATTTGTAGTAGAAATTGAGAAGTGAGCCACAGTTGACACAAGGTTTTATTCCCAAACTTTTGAAACACTTTGAATTGAAAAGTAGGAAATCACACTAAAAATAAACATTATCCTTACCACCTGTTGATTTTTGGAAAGGTGTAGAATTTGACATGAACATAAACAATATGCACCAATGGAAATACATTTCTGTCGATTTGTATAAATATTTCTACCTATAAATAAGACAGGGTAGGAGAAACATGACACTTTTTATCAAACTCTACCAAAAACATACGACACCAACACAACGATAAAGACTAATTGGATATTATTGAAACAAGAGAAAGTTAAACTCAGTTGATTTTGCTCACTCAATCACATTATAGAAGGATAATCTACCAGTCATTGCTTCCATAGTCACTTATGCAGACAGACACCAGGGACACGATCACAGATAAGGATCACAGATCCGAAGCACATCCAGTTCTTGGCTGGACGAAACAAAGGAGCGCCAAAACAAAATATTGTCCTTGCAAAAATAACGCCCTTACTTTCTTGAGAGAAGGGGCTTGCTTACGTCAATAAACGCCTGTGGCAAACTTTTTTTTATCTACCTCCCTCATACATCCCTGTACGAAACCAAATCATGTAAGGTGAATACGAAGATGCATGTATCATCACAAAATTTAGACTTGCATGTATGTCACATACATGCAATACGTGCACTTGTTACGAGAGCCTGTTTTGTTCAGGTTTAGAACCCGTATATAAATCCTCAAACGCCACTCTTAACATCCAAGAAAGGAAAAAGATGGAAGCGAAGACACAAAAATCCATTGCTTTAAGGAAAAACAGCACGGTAACTTTAAAACTAATGTTGCTCCTTGATAATGCCAACTTTCAAGTATCTGAACGAACAACTAAAAAATTTTAGTTTTTATATTTATACCCCATCAGAACTAGGAAAATTAAATTTGATGATTTACGGTGTAACATTCAGTAAACAGTAACACAACAAAAATTCGGACAATTTTAATCCGATAAATTTATCGGAACACGACAAAGACCGCAAGGAATAACCTAGAAGGATACATATAGTCCATCTAACAATTTCGGGCCATCGAAACTGCATGGTGTAAACCTTGTAAAATTTGTTAGGGTAATTGAGTTTATAAACCAACATTTACCTCGTTCTTTCAAACGTAAGTATGAGAGTTTTCACCGGAAAGATCGAAATTGTTAGATCAACACACTCGATAGGAAAACTACGAAGACATAAAAAGACCAGTTTTATTTCCCGTACATCGCTGCATCGCTATGGTAACCAGTTCGAGCCAGATAAATAGTTAACTAATTCGTACAATAAAATGCGGAATAGATTTTTCTGTAACATTTACTACTACATAAATTTTACTATAAGAAATAAAAAATACTTGAAACCAAGTGACAACAAAGCTGCACTTAAACGGACTTCCAAGGTATTTAATGGGTTGTTTAAAGGGATGGCCAATCGAAGGTGTTTTCTTCTAACACTTCTTCATTTACAAAATATATTGTACAGAAAATATAATAATAAAAACAACAGTTGCTACTGGGTACAATTGCATTGATAATAATTTGTGGGCATTTTCTTACACGAAATAGTTCATAAAAAAAAATAAACAGAAAAAAAAAAACAACCAAATAAGAGGCAATCAGGTAGCAAACGTAGAACGTGTTACAGTAAATCCACTTCGAATGCAGAAACATTTACTGGTAAAGGCAACATGAGATTTCGAAAGCCAAGTGTTACATGCAAAGTATCTACACTCACGCTGGGATCACAGATATACATGCGAACTTTGCAAAATTATACCCACTATTCGTCGGTTCGTTTGACCACGATTACGATAAAAAGTAATGATTAAATTAAAATGTTACTAAAAATAACCTATATACAATCTTTCCAAGAAAAGGAAATTGGGACAAATATCGAAAAATAGCTGTGAATTTTATTAAGCATGAGTTACATCAAGATTCTGTCCTGGAGTTGGCAACGATAAACGGTGAATCTTTAACATCAACGCCTCCAGTGATTGGCGTCTGAGTTTCACTAAGTGGCGTTTCAGGGCGCAATTCGTTTTTCCCGACATTGATAAGCGCTGCTTTAACGATATTCGTAGCGGTTTCCTCAAGCAACTGTTCACTGATACTTTCCGCCTGATTTTGACTAGTCGGTGTAGGGGAGATTACTGACGCCCTTCTTGATAGCCTTCGCTCAAGTTGATCATGATCGATTGTGGATGATGATCTCGGAGTGGTATTCGCAGCTTCAGTTGTTATTAATGTATTTGATTCAGAAGGATCTTTAGGCACTACCTTTCCTCGAAGTTCTTCAATTTTTCGATCAAGGCTGCCTAAGGGAGACTTTTTTTCTTTAGGTGAAGTGTGCTTAGAAGTGTCTGTTGGTGATAATGTCATTTCAGAGCTAATGGTTTCACTAGTGGATACTCGCTCTTTAGTAGACAGTTCTAATACCAATTCTGAGAGAGATTTTCTTTGATTACTGGTAACAGAAGCTTCAGGAGACTTGGCAGTTGCCATAGTAACGTAAGCCACTTTCTGCAACGGCGAAGTAAGTTCGACTGTTGGCGATGTACATGGCGGCGTTTTATTGACAGGATCCACAGTCCTTTGATTTGATTTTAATGAAGACGAGTCTGATGGTGATGCGGCTGTCAACTGTTGCTTGGGTTGGTCTTTAGTCACGCGCATGCTCGAAGATTTTTCGAAAGTCGGAGATAGCGGTGAAACGCGCGTTGGTGTCAGAGATGTAGAGCTGTCAGATTGTTCTAATGATCTCGTCAGATTCTTCGCGATGGTGTCCAAACTTAGAGATTTCCGTGCAGGTTTTCTGACGTTGGACACTTGTCCGGGTGGTGGGGAAATGACTGGCATTCTCACTGCACTTGATAACGAATCGAGGACAGCAGAAATACTTTTGGTTCCTTTCGGAGATTTTACTGACGATCCCACAGTACTGGTCGTGCATGGAATTGTTACACTTTCTGATGTGTCGACGACTTTTTTAGCAGATGCAGGTTCTGTATTTTCGCTCAATTTCTGCTTTTTTAGACCTTGTATTTTCATTTCCAACAAGCCGATACTCTTACGTTTAACAACAGGTGTTTTCCTGTCGTTCTGACTTCGCATCGTTTCTTCTGGTATTTCGATGATTGACCGTTCGATAGGAGAGCTTTTCGGCAGTTTACTTTTGACCAAGTCTTTTCCTGATTTTGATGAATCAACAGGATAAAATGCCAAAGGTGGGTTTTTCGATGATATACCAGCATTAGCTTTGAAGTCAGAATCCGTGGACCTCCTACCCGAAGGCTGCTTATCATGATTGTGGGTTGGAAATTGGTCAGATGTTTCCTCTCTAGACAGACTATGAAACGAAGATGTCTTACTCCATTTCCTGCGGTTCTCAGGCGAAGTGCTGCGATCACGGTTTCTCAATGGTCCAGGCGAACTAACTACATTCGGTACCTTATTTTCAGGAGTTAAGCGAGACAATGGCTGATACTGATAGTTGTCTAATGAAGACAAGGAAGGAGAACGCCTGTCTGCTCGTTTGTATCTTGGACCATCCCAATCAACGATGTGGCCGTAAGGAAATCTTCCTTCTTGCACAGGTGAATGCAGTTCATGACGTCGATTTCGATGACCGACAGGCGATCGAGGTTCCGTTAAATGAACGAAAGGAAACGATTCGTGCTTATGCGCAGGTGAACAATGACCTTTAGATGGAGACGTTCTACCAAACTTTGTCGATTGTGGTGACAGACGATCGTGTTCCGTATAAGGGACTTCTTTCTCAAGTCGATACTCGTAATAAATCGGCGATCGACTTCTCTCCGAGTAATAATAATCCCTGCTTCTATGACGTGGTGACAGCGGCTCCGTATACAAATGTTTCATATGCTCGATATCAACATCACGTAAACGTGGACTGTGTTCAAGGTGACGCAGCGGTGGAGAGTGTCGGTGAAGAAGAGGCGACAGTGGACGTCCATGTATGGAATGTAAAGGCGGAGATCGAATAAGTCTGTCTGGTGATAAACGATGCATCGGTGGAGATGAACGGGAAGAATGCCGATGTACGACACCAGGTGAACGGGCAGGCCTTTCGGGATAATAATCATAGCGAAAATATTCGTGCGCACTTTGCATGTGGGTAGGTGAACGTACCTCGGACCATCGAGGAGAACGCCCTACTCTTTCTTCGTGTGCAGAAGGAAGGAGTTCTTTCGAGACAGACATATGTTCTGCTTCAGTGATTTCAGATATAGAATCTTTGGCTTTCTTCTTGGCAGAGCGTTCAGGCCTGGTGCGCGGCGAATCTGGTGGTATTTGCGAACTTGCAAGCTGTTCCTTACGATGCTCACACTTCACACTGACGTTGGTTATTTTTAGTAGTTTTTCCTGATCAGGTGGGAACGACTCGCGTGATTTGATGGTTGGTTTGCTACGTTTTTTAGAATCTTTTGTCATTACCTTATTATCTTTATTTGCCGACACTTTCTCTTGAGAAGGGAGAAACTTGGAAGGATCAGGCACTTTGAGGATCACTTCCGATTTTAAATCAATTTCCCTTTTAATACTGGGTTTTTCTTTCACTTCAATTTTGGACCCGATAATCCGCACATTAGCATTCGGACTATCGATGTGTATTCCAACTGGTTGTTCAGAACTTCTGGTGCCTTTAGTTAATTCAGGAGCAGTTTTAACAGTTGCTTCTTTCGCTCTCTGTTCCTTGTGAACGGGTTTCTCATCATTCTTTCTCAGCACGGAAACATTTAACTCTTTGATCGGTGAAGGGCTTGTTATTGATGAAACGACAACTTTGGATGGTGGCGAGACCTTCGGTACTCGAACGGCAGGAAAATGGATAATAGGAGTGCTTGAAACTGGATGACTAGATTTAGGGATATGGTACTGAAATAGAAAATTACGTTGGTTAAAAATCATCTACTGTAAGATCAAACAAGAAAAACAAAACCATAATATAATTTTTTTTTCTGATCAATGTACTTACAACCATGGAAACAAAAGTGTAAACATAAGAAATTTCTGACAGAAAAATATGGAAAATAAAAACAAAACGACTAACTAAAAAAACGCTAGACTCGCGAAAGAATTAGGTTTTAAATGGCTTTGCTAATTAAATAATAGAGATAACCAGAGTCAACTGCATTGGATTGTTTGTGGGGATCTGAATTAAAACGTATTTTCCACTGCAATGCACAGTCTGCTATTCAGAATGCAATGACATACAAAAAACATTCTGGCTGTGAACTGTTAAAAATAATGTCATCTGCGCGTGTTAACTTCATCAAGAAAATATTCACCTTAGAAACGAGGTAATAGATGTCATGTAATCTACGAAAAGCACATAAACTTTCAGCTAGTTGCGAAACTAGCACGAAAGTTCAAACCAGAATTTTGCGAATGAAAATATATTCTTTACCTTGACACTTGCACTGCCTGCTTGATGTTGTCTCAACGATCCTTCAACAATCGGTACACCGTCGATAATCTTCTTCTTCTTTAGTTTCGAATCGTCAAAAAATTCTATGACATCCGGTTCTCCTCCGTCAACCTTCCGTTTCCTTTTCTTAGTGTCGGTTTTGACGGTGAGTTTTAAGCCGTCGATGCTTTTTATCTTGAAATCTCGACTCGCTGCTGCCTCCTCACCGCGCACACCAGGATTTTTATCCGACGTCGGTTCAGCACGTGTCAACTGACCGACTGTGCTGATGACGGTCCTGTTAACAGTAGGAAGTTTCGACACGATCGGGGTGATGTCAAATCGTGTTGGTTTTGGCCACTCTCCTTTAATAATACAATGACATACTTTCTCCAAATGACTTACGATAGCTTTGTCCTAAAATTAAAGATACAATTCATGAATTACAACTACTTCAGAAAGGAAATCACAGCAAACAAACTTAACCTACCTTAGGCCACGACGACAAAACATGGGCATATTCATCTGTAAGTATCGGCAATGCGATACGACTATCCATTGATTGCCGACTATCGCTATCTTCAATGTAAGCAGTCAATTTTCGTGTGAAGTTAACAGGATCTAACTTCGCTAACGAATCTTCAGAATGCTCGCCGTTAATAATACTTGTCTCGCTTTTCAACGCAGATTTTTGTGCTAACGAAATAAGATCAAATTTAGAAGAGAAGATCTACAACGTCATCATCATCATCATAATTTTTAGAAGGAAAATCAATACCGTTCTGGCTGTTTTTGTTTTGTGATGATTTCGTCACTATTTCTTTGAAAAGGGAGTCTGGATCCAACAAAACATGATATTCTGTCCGCCACAAACCGTGCCTGAAACACGAAATAGTTCAAAGATCTGCAATATTTGTTGCTGATAAGAATGCAGTTTGAAAGTCGTTGAGAAGATGCATACTTCGCTACACCATCCAGCAACGCTTTATCATGTTTTCCTTGTTCCCACCATGTTGGATAATCTGGTGACAACTGGCACAATTTCAATCTCTCTTCAAGCTTCTCATGAACAAGTACCTACACAGAATCAAAAGACATAATTAAAACAAAAAGATATAACTAACATGAAAACCCCTTTGATTGGTTTTACAACTTTCTACATGTACCTGTTCCCTGATCTTAGACAACAGTCGTATTCTTTGAATGCATCTACTAGCTCTTTCTTCTGAGATCTCCTCAAGTTGACTTCCTGTATACAGAAAAAAACAAATAAAAACAAATGTTTGGTAAGTCATGAATGGGGTTCAAACTTTTTAAGAAAACACACCTTTATACTTTCGCAAGTCTTCCTCGGTTGATTTGCCGCATACTTTACGACACATTGCCATGAACTCCTCATAGTACGCCAATAAGGTGCTATCCTGTTTTTTCTCAAGCTTTGCTAACTGCCTGAAAAAGACGCAAGAGAGAAATTGTAAGTGTTCAATGGTTTCCATAAATACAATGTTGTATGTACATATATTCATTCCTATCAAGTGAAGTGAGCAGCCAGCAGATAGTGTCGTGATGTATACTTAATGATAATTACTTGAATCTTTCCCAATTATAAATCTTTGTTGTTCGATTGTAGCAGATTCCGTAATTAGAAATAACACGATAAAAGTCAGATTCTTCTCTTCGCGTCCATCTGAAAGTATACAGAATGCTAATTCATCGACATTGTAACAACAACATATCAGGAAATACTCAACACCAAAGAAGTGATCATACTTTTGCTGAAGCTCAGCTTTCTTTTTTTGTCTTTCTAATGCAATAATAGCCAGCCTTTCTTGTTTCTGCTTGTCCTAAAAGCCATGAAAATGATATAAGTCAGATATTTTATAAATTCAACTTAACCATGAATTCTACACCAAGGAATCCCCATAATTCAAATACACAAATGGGAATATTTAGTTCAAAAGACGTCTACCGTCGTCGCGTCCATAAAAAAAGGTTCATGCACAGAATAAAATTTGATCAAATTTTGTAGCAGTCTTCTCTTCCACATTCAACATTAAAAGTTAAACATGGCTTATTCAGAAAGCTTGAGTATACCACGAAGCACTGATGAACAGTAAAGAACAAAACTGCCCAGGTACACAGCATTATCATGGAATAACAATAAGAAATTTATTTAAATAAATTTTCAACAAATTTGTGAGAAAACACACCAATTTGAAGAAGTCTTCTGAAACTGTGTCTTACAATTTAGGAAGCATTTGGTGGCATTCTAATCTCATAACTAAAGAAGATAATCTTAATATCTGGTGTATTAAGGGCCTTAAACTTGAACAGAATTTACAACAATTTTGGTTGTGGAGACAATTCAAAGACAATTGAGGCAATGAATAAATTATCATTTTTATGATAAGTGTTGTCTATTTTCATAATGGAAAATGAAAAACTCATTAAAGATTTTGATGATGAACACTAAAAATTCCAAACACATTTGTTGTGTGATGGGCATATTTAAATTGGTTTTTTTTGCATCACCATAAAAAGAAATTTTAACTAGCTACAACCACCATCATAAAATAAACAAACACCAAACTCAGGCAAAATACAACTTTCAGTAAAAATTTGTATTTTCCACATTCCAAACTATCGAGACTCTTTTAATGACGAAGTTTCAATGTTATGGAGCAATGTGAACACATTTAAAATTTCTCTTTTATCTTGATGATTAAAGAAATCTGAAAACAATCCACTAAACCTTAAGCTATAATGAACAGATTTTGTAGCAGTCTTCTCTTCCACATTCAACATTAAAAGTTAAACATGGCTTATTCAGAAAGCTTAAGTATACCATGAAGCACTGATGAACAGTAAAGAACAAAACTGCCCAGGATTATCACAGCGTTATCATGGAATAGATAATCCTAGCAATATTCTGAAAACAATTCAGGTTTACCTTTTCCGCTCTCATGATATCTAGGTATTCCTTTTCGGCTAATTTGAGGTATGCCGTCACCAAACGACGTAGCCTTGTGTTCATGTCTGTTGGAAGTGGCCATCGCAAGTCCGGATTAGTTGAACTATTTTTAACTAAAACATCGTATTTTAACAATGTAAAGAGCAGCATAGGAAAATTGTATTATTGAATACACGAAATTACGAAAACAAGTTATTCACTTACCATCAGCTGGGTTCTCTTTTCCAGATGCAGTTGAAATAGGAGAAGCATTGAGTGAATAAGAATCCTGTAAAACAAATATCAATAACAGGGATTAATCCACTCATCATCTTGTTATTCAACATTTTTTGAATGTCTTCATGTATAAAACTGTCAACAGAATATTAACCTTCTCCTCGTCAGATTCCATAAAAGAATCATCATCATCAACATCCTTTTTCGGCTTGACCTTTCGTTTTCCTGCCACTGAAAACTCTGGATCGCTAGGATCCTCAGACCTATAAAAAAGGAGAGTATATTAACATATACACATTAAGGACAAGTTTTCAAAAAAAAAAAAAAAAAACGTTTTTAAATCACAGAAATCAAATTGACTATTCCTCGATACATATCAGAGTAGATAACTAACAGGTTGCTAACAAATTGTGAACAGAGTATCAGTACCTTTCTACAGATCCTGGATTGTTAATGCTATCAGGAGAGCCTGGAGCCTTATCATTAAACTGCATAGGACCCAATTTATGATAGAAAGAAAGAGTAGGATCATTTCGAATGAGACGATACTTTTCATAACCATGTTTGAAAGTTCCGATAAGTAAACATTTGTCAGCAGTAGCATCCCACCATGAACAAGGTAAATCGCCATCAACAATGGATATATCCAGGTTTATTTCATTATAATGCTTCCCTTCCAAGATTGGTTGGTGGGCATCTTTAATGATATCATTCTGAAGACAGTGAAGAAGCCGCACACGACCCATGATTTTGCTACAGTGATGTTGCAGATGTTTTCTATAACCTGCGTCAATAATCATCGTTTCAGGATCCACAGTCAACCAATCAGCACTGCATTCGATCAATGCTGGCTTACTATATTGATGAGTTAAACGTCGAAGAGCATTTCTTCCACTATTGCCTTTGCCTTTTCGGCCTCTATTAGTTTTAGCAGGTGCGGAACCAAGTATTTGATTAGTGATATCATGCTTATCATTCTTTGGAGGAGCTTTGCTAATAGATTTATTGATCAAATCTTCAAAAAACTGCTTCGAGCGATCGTCAGCTTTGTAATAGCGGTAACAGTAGGCAAGTATAGTTCTTGAAATAGCCTCAATATCAGAATGCCGAACTTCCTGACGAAAATGTGCATGTGAAATAATTTGTTGCCACCTACTCCAGCTGAAACAGTAAAAGAATGGAATGTCTCAAAATAAAGTTGTGCTGTGACCAATGCTAGGTGGGTATTTCTGTCATGTTGATCAGTTTATATTGTTCATCAGAAGAAATCAGTAGTCTAACATGTGTAAAAAGCATCATATCAACGTAAACATCTAAAAATATATCAGGAAGGAAGTATATCATACCCATAAATTAACAGCATCTTTTCTACTTTGAAGCATTCCACTCTAGTCCAGGCAGCTCTTTCTATAGGACCAACATGAGTTTGTCCCTTCCCACCTCGACCATGCTTGTGAGGCTCATAGGTTTCATCATCCGATTCTAAATCCGACATTTCCACAGTTGCATCACCATCATTACCAAATCGCTTAGTTTGTTTCCGTTTCCGTGGCTCATCAACAATCAACTGATGATCCTAAATAGAAAGTTTGCATTATGTAATGGAAGTTGTTTCTTGATGGCAGATATTCCATATTTGATTGTATGAATTACCTTCTCTAAGTCTTCCAAATCAATTGAGGCCTTCCTTGCCCATTTTTTCCAAAAATCTGGGTCATCTAAATTAATATCTTGTCTTGCTTTGTCTGAAACAAAACTCGCCTAGAAAGCAGACAAACGACAGTAAAATCTGACATAAAATGAACAATTTCGGAAACACTAATTCCCAAATACATACCTTTGCAAAAGTGGAACCTTTTCCTTCTCCTTTTATTTGAATAATCTGTGTGCGTCTCTGTAAAATTTGATCAATATCTTCTTCACAAAACTTATTGGCATCTTCATCTGTTTCCATAACTGAACCATAAGCACCTTTCTTCAAAAGATCTTCAACTTCCTTTTTAGTCATAGTTGGCGCACCTGATGAATCTTTAGCATTCATATTCTGCAAGACAGCCTTGTCTAAACCCAACTTCAAGCTAGCTCGGTCAAACATTTCACGTTCATAAGTGTTTCGACAAATTAAACGATAAACTTTGACCGGCTTATCCTGCCCAATACGATGACATCTCGCCTGTGCTTGTAAATCATTTTGAGGGTTCCAATCACTATCAAAAATGATGACTGTATCAGCCGCTGTTAAGTTGATACCTAGACCACCAGCACGTGTGCAAAGTAAGAAAACAAAACGATCCGAATCAGGTCTACAGAACCGATCTATTGCTGCCTGACGAACACTCCCTTGAACACCTCCATCAATCCTTTCAAAAGTATACCTCTTTGCAACCAAATAGTCTTCAATCAAGTTCAATACTTTGATCATCTGAGAGAAGATCAGTACTTTATGACCACCAAGTTTTAACTTAGGAAGCAGTTTATCTATTAGAACCATTTTTCCAGAGGACTCAATCATTGCTTTCAGTTGTTTTTGGATTTTATCTGGATCTTCAGGACTTGTGAGATATTCCATTACTATCTTATCCTCAGCTCCTTTGATCAGAAATGGATGGTTGCAGCACTTGCGAAGTTCCATCATGGTGTTCATTAAGTTTGGTAAATTAGAATAACCACCACCTTTTACCAAAAATGAGAAATTTTTCTCTAATATAGCTCTGTAAAATTTCTTTTGAATTGTAGTTAGTTCTACCTAAAAATGACAAAATATGACAGAAAATAAGTTTATTCAACACGAGAATGCATCTAATTTCTTGTCATTGTGGCACTATGAACAAAAAACGATGAAAACAAAAAAAAACCCCACAAAAACAAGAATTTCTTACCTCAACAATTGTTTCTTCTTTGGTGGGAATATTTTGATCAACATCTTCTTTTAGCCTTCTCAACATCATTGGTTTCAGAATCTAAAAAACAACCATTATTAAAACATACAGAGCTTGCATAAGAGATACAATGTAATCCATAGAGCAGCATACCTGTTGGAGTTTCTCAACTTGAGCTTCACTTTTCAAATTACCAAATTCGTAAGAGAAAGCAGTCTGTGAAGGAAATCGTGTAGGTTCCAAGAAATTCAAGAGACTAAACAACTCCTCAACATTATTTTGAAGAGGGGTTCCTGTTAATAACACCTTATGCTCCATTGTCAAATTATTAAGGCCCTCCATCAATTTACATTTTTGGTTTTTCAATCGATGTGCTTCATCAATTATGAGACAACGAAATGGTATGGTGCAGAGAAATGAGTTAGCACCTAAAAATATGAATAAGAATGAAATCAGAACATGCCAGTTAACAAATTATGATTGGGAACAACTAACAAACATGGAATTTATGCGTAGGTTATAATTGGTTTGATCATCTGGAAAAATCGATGGATACATACTTAACACCATTTCATATGTAGTGATTATAGCTTCAAATTTGTAAATAGATGTGATGAACTCGCCCTAAAATAAACCATCATTGAAAAACTTATTTAAAGTCCGCAATAGTTAAGACACCATACACACAAACATATAAAGAGAAAACACTTTCAAAATTGCAATCAAATGTTCCCTTAATAAACAGTTGCTATATTAGGGAATCTTGTACATCTCAGTCAGGAAAAGTTATGCATCACTTTTCAGTCCCGTCTTGAAACACCATCATTGTACAAGAAGAACTCCCTGGAGGTTACAAGGTCATGTGCATATGTACCTGCTCATCTTTGTAATACATCTCATATTGTTGTATATTATTTCTACTCAATGCACTACCATGATACACAATGGCATTTATATCAGTCCATGTCTCAAATTCGCGTTGCCAATTTGCTATTGTGGATAGTGGTGCTATTACCAGGAAAGGTCCACGTATGCCATATTGCTGAAGTAAAGATAAGTCACAAAAACAATATTACATTCATCTTAATGAACCACATCGGAAAAGTGATTACGGTGAGAACTTCCAGAATAACAGTATTTTGTATATACTGTATATGTGTTTATAACTGAGGAACCATCCTGTAATAAATATTTGTAATAATAATAATAATAATAATAACTAATAAATTTGGGGTACAATACAGAACATAGCTGTACAGCATAACACCAAAACACTTAAAATGGGTTTTGGTGAAGTTTGACTCAGTCTGTCTAAAAATCTTCTTAGCTTTCATGTAATTACCTGTTATAATAGCCTGGTTGAAACTCAGTTCCAACATTATAACAAATTTTGAAAATAGGATATGAAATTTCATCCTGGGTTGAGTGAGTCTCACAAAATTTACATCAAACAGATAAGTTAATGTTTTACCTTCATAGCACATAATAGTGAGATACTTTGAATGGTTTTTCCAAGACCCATTTCATCAGCAAGAATACAGTTAATTCTATGTGAAAGAATGGAGGAAATAAATTTATTGAATGATATGAAAAGGCTCATTTTTGATTGATGTAAATGTATTGGGATATTATGTTGATATAAGATATTACAAAAACATTTTGTTAGGCAGAAATATTATGAATGCTATTCCAGTTTCTAGGGTCTAATCTAGGATGAAAGAGCATCAGTAATCAAATGCTGCCCTTTATTTTTTTTTTTAAATTTATTTTGCTTTAAAAACTTCAAAAATCACTCTTGTATAGGGGGAGCCACAGGTTTAACCCACCGAAATAAAGCTCAGGTTGCCCTTTTCCTAAAAAAGTTCCCTTTGAATGTTCGTAATGCACTCTTTTTCCTTCTGCTTGACGCTGTCTTCCATTCTAGATTAGATCCTGGTTTCTCTGAATTTTTATAACTTTTTCACTAATATTCAGTTGTCCAACCAAAACACCATTGTGCAGATTGTTAATAGTTTATATCCAGCAATTGTTGATAACATTTTCATTAAGAAGCTGATTAATTAATGGGCAACATCTGCATCATGTATGATTAATACTAACAGTTATCAACTTTGCATATGGTGTTTTGTTCCTAATATTTCCATATGAACATATTGGGGAATAAAATTTGAAGGATTGCCGTGTATAAACTCTTAACTGTCTGCACAATGGTGTTTCGGTTTGACAACTGAATATTGGCGAAAAAGTTTTAAATATTCAGGGAAACTGGAATAACCTATAGTACTTCTGCCTAACAAATGTTTTTGATTCACATTTGAAACTTCTCAGAAAACAGAGTTAATATGGAATCTTGTTATTCTCAGATAGGAACGTTATGCATCATTTTTCAGTCCCGTCTTGAAAACACCATCATTGAAATACAAGATTTTCCAGATAATCATTAGAACCTTATGTTTCCATCATTTTATAAAACAACAAAGCTCTATGTCAACATAAAGTTGTAGTACCTCTTGAACCAGCAAAAAGTTAACCAATTTAATCCTTCCATCTGATATTCGTGTAGTTTATTGCCATTTTTATAGATTGGAGACTGCAGGAACTTCATCCATTCATGTTCATGTGGACGAGGAATTAACTAAAGAGAATGCCAGAATTCTCAAGGAGGGGACGTTTATTTTCTTTCTTACCTTCATATTTTTGAAGACAGACACAATTGCACAAATCATAATTAGTCTTTTTAACATAACTTACACGCCTCATTTCTTCAGGAGGGGGTTTTTTGAGTTCATGAAATTGTTTTATGATAGATTCATCAATGTTCATCTATAAGTAACAATTTACCAAACCAATTCAAGTGTTTCCACAACAACAAACCAAGCATACATTTAAACTGAAAAATGTTTTCTACCTGCAGTTCCCATGTACTTTCTTCATATGGCAAAGCTCTCCATTTGACCAGGTAATGATTAAACTTTTCATTAGTAACAGGATCAACTGTAGTTTGCATATCTAGGACTCTATCAATTTCCAAATAATCTGGGTTAAATGGCTCGTCGTCCAACTACAGATAACAAAATCATGGTGAATTCATGGAAATCTAATATACCCCAAATAAAAGCTTCAAAAGTTTATTGAACAATACCTCATTCAGAAAAGCATAACCTGTATCACGCTTTTGTTGATATCGTTTAACCTTTGCATGCACACGTTTATCCTTTTTAGCTAACTGTTCAACAGTACCCCATTCACAATGCAAGTATGAGCTGAAATTAAGATGAGAATATATTCATGAATTGTCATGTTGAAATGAGTAGCAAATGTAAAAACAATAACAACGTTCCTGAGTATATAAGGCATCTCTAAACAACAGATTTTTCAGTCAAATATCTCAAAAACCTCATCAAAGTTAAATATGTGAAGTAAAATATTTGTACTTACTAGCCTTTATATTTGACAAAAAACTCTTCAACCATTTTTGATTCGTCATCATTCTAAAGTTGAAAACATAGTTATTAGATGGATAGGTCAAATTGAGTAACAACTTAGTGTACTGTGGAGCGGCAATGTGATCTTCAGTCATGTTAAGGATAAGAGAAAGGCCTTTTTCAAGAAAAAAAGAAACACCTTTTTTTATTGTATAAGGAACAAAAACAGCTCAATATTAAAACATCTCCTATCCTTACATTTCTAGAATAATATTGAATATTGCATAAAAGTAGATGTATGTTTCATTTCAATTATTTCACAACCATTCCTACCTCCTGTCGAGTAGTCCTCATTGCCAGAATCTTTTCTATGACAGCAATTTCACCTTCAATTTCTAGATTTGGTCGGTATGCAACCAATGCATTTGCGCCACCAGATATAACTGGTTCCACAGTCTTGACAGCATCGTCAGCATCTTTATTTTTATTTTCATCTTCATCAGATAGGTTGTAATCGAAGTCATCTTTGTAATTTTTCTTTTTCGTTCTTTCACGCAAGGAACGGCGCTGAAATAAGTCAGACAAATGAATAGGCATAATGCTTTTCTGCTTATTTTAACGCACTTCCATTACCAATTATCAAATACAATTTAAAAAGTTAAAGAAGTATTAAGAGACAGTTTAATACCATGGCAGGGTCAATGAAGTTTTCATCATTTTCACTGAGCAGTAGTTCATTAGGAGCTAAATTATCAAAATCATCTGGGTCTAGCTCATGAGCTTTCTTCGATTCCTTTTCTTTCTTCTTTTTCTTATTCAAACTTCCTAATGGACTAAACAAGAAGAAATGAAAAAATATATCAATAATTGAAATTCATCCTAAAGGTATGACACTTTTCATGAAATGTTTTTTAAAATGTCCAAGCCAATATATCAGAGTCAGTAACTGTATAATATTTTATATAACACACACCTTCAAATTGTTCCTAATTAAATCAAACCCCTTCAAAATTTGTTGGTGACATAGGAATTGTTAAAAACTTACCGTCCAACTTTCCCTTTACCACCTTTCTCAGTCTTGCCCTTCCCTTTTCCACCTTTGCCCTTCCTGATGTCAGAGAAGGGACCAGGCATACTTCCATATGCTGAATATGTATTAGTATTGGTTGAGTTAATAGATGCTGTGTTTGTGGTGGAAGTATTAGACATGAAGTCTGATACTGACAGCATGTGTTGCTGCATCATCACATTAGACTGTGGTGCAAAGCGAGGGTGATGGAAAGGAAATTGCAAAAAATTATCAGGCTGTTTCATAGGATGCACAGGTAACTGTTGAAAATATTGTCCCATATTTGCTGGCGAAAAGAAATTTTGATAATGCTGCTGGTTCATGTTTTGTATGTGAGAATTTGGAAATTGTATTGTTTTTTGATCAACATTTTCCTTCGTACTTTGATCTAAATTTGTTAATTGTGGTGTTTTTTCTTCGAGTTTTGAGTTATTCACATTTGACATGGTTTGACTCATGGTTTCAGATTTCTTGACATCACCTTCATTTTTTATATCAGTTAAATTATCTCCACTAAACATTGAGGAATTTGAAAATAAATCTGTAGTTCCACCCAAAAATACAGCCGGAAATAAACTATCAGCTTTTGTGTCATCAGTCAAAAAATTACCTTTAGAATCAAATGCATCTAATTCTGGGATATTTAGGCCATCATCAATCAATGGACCACTGGATAACAAGTCCTGCGATAGAGTCTGATTAGTTGAATGTAAATTAGACCCAACACTTGATGTTGTTGGTTGCGTTAAGGACTGTCCCATGTTTAATTGCATTGGCTGTTGTTGATTCATGTTTGTTGGATTTGATGGCTGTTGCTGTTGTCGAGGTAAGTTCTGTGAAACAACAGGTGCTAAAGACTCCAAATTTTGTTTAGATAGTTCGTATTGCTGAAAGGTATTTTGATACTGTTGTGTTAGAAGCTGCAGTTCATTATTTTTTTGCGGTTGTGTTTGTTGCTTTAGACGACCCAACTGTTGAATTTGTTCCATTTGTGAAAAATATGGTGGAAATTTATTTGCACGATTGGTATTGTCATTTTGTTTATTCAGTTCTATAGATGATGTTGATAGAGTTGGTGCCTGCTTCAAAGTGAAATCTGTTGATACAACATTAGAAGTTGAAGTGGCAAAAGTTGTAGTAGTAGTCGTTGTTGTTACTGAATTTTGAGAAGATGTACATGATTGTTGATCAAAAGAACTAACAGAGGAAGGCGTACTTGGTCCAAAGTGAGTTAATTTTGGTGATTGAGGAACAGGTATTGTATTTAATTTAGGAGATGGAGATATAGTGTTCAATTCATTGGTGAAACTGAAGAAATCTGATCCTTGAAATGATGTTGTCTGCCTCTGTTGTTGGGGAGAAGGAAAACTCATTCCAGGTAGATTTAGGCTTCCTGGTGAATTCAAGTTTATAGGTAATTGTTGAGTACTAGAATTAAAAGCAGGAGTGTCAGTGTTATTTGAGAAAATCCTATTCATGTATTGTTGAGAGTTAGCATGAGATTGTTGTGGTCTTTGTGGCATTAAAGGAGTTTGGGCTCTTATTGGAGGTGCTTCATCTAAGACAGGCATTTTTCGAAATGAGGGTGGTTGCTCCGCAGAAGACATATGCTGCATATTATGTAAACGTATAGCTTCTGTCGTAAGAGTATTACTCTGCATAGGGTTGATGGGATTTCTTGGAGGTGTTTGTTGCAGATGTGGCATGCTTCCTGGCATCCGGGATGACCACGGTGACAAATTAGGTTGATTATATCTTTGTTGAATATAATTTGGCATTTGTTTCATTCGCATCCTGTCCATCTGTTGTTGCATATTATACATAGCCATCTGATCCTGCATACTTTGCCCAGGAAGATAAGAAGGACGTGGCGTCATTTGTCTGGCAAATTGTTGAAGACGAGCAGCAGAATTTTCCATTGGATAGGGTGAGTACATACCTTGATAATGATTAAACCGCGCCATGGGGGACTGACCAGGTGGAAACATTGACATACCCATTGGTGGCCCATTTATCATGTCCATGAAACTGCCAGTAGGTGGCATATTCTGAAAACCTGATTGTTGGTTGTATGTATTTCCCATCGACATACCACCACTAGCAGCAGCAGGATCAAAGAAATTCATGTAGTTAGGATTCATATTTCTTTCAAAATACCTGAAATTTAAATAATTAAAATGGGAAGGTTGATATGACTAAAGGAAAGAATAACAATAACAATAAAATAGCAGTATATAAAAATATAATAACAGGGAATTCTGTATTATGACCTGAATTTATACACACTTAAATACTGCATTTCACATAATTCCAGTTCATTATTAGAAAAAAGAATTTATTTCATATCCTTACCTGCACTTTATTTATCTGCCAGCACTGAAGTCTTGAAATGTAAACTGTTTCGTTTTAAGAATTCCTTTTGTATAGTTGTCATCCCACAGGCTACAACATAAACAACACTTTATTATTTCCAATTGTCTTGATGCAATTTTTATTAAGTTACTATGAGGGAACGCAATGCAGATATGTTGTTATATGTTTCAGGTATGTGTGCATGGTATGGCACAGGCAACCCGAGATGCTCGTGCAGGCAGATCATCGGTATGTGAGCATGCCAGGAAAAGGGGAAAACTGACCCGTATGAATACTAGGATGTTAGTTCATATTTAAGTTAAAACGAGAAAAGTGATACCTAGTATTTCTTTTCGCAAAAAATTGGTGATGAATCTAAGAAACATTCACTGTAAACATTAAGTAAATTAAATAATCTTCTGTCCTCCATGTTATTCAGAACATGCTATTCGTTCCTTTTCAAGATGACATGCTCCTCAGAATCGTTATTAAGAACCAATTGAAATTAGTTATTACAAAATATACCCGGATGATGCCCCCAGCTAACATTTACGAGACACAACCTAGTGCGATGGCCATAAAATTTGTAAACAAATACTCCAAGAAAGTATCTATTTCAAGTTTATTCAACAAGTCACTGCCTGTAACTTACTAGCATATGATTCTTTATTCCGGAATAAACTTTGGCCCCATACGTAGATTAATAAAATTCTAAAAACGCGTACTTGACTTCACCGAGCTTACAAGAATGGAATCTACCTTGCTAATCGAAAGTTTCATTGAGCTTCCGGGCCGTAAGAATAAGGGCCGTTGAGTTTGTTTTCAAATATTATTTGCTTTCTCCAGCTTGAATGTTGGTTTATCCTTAAAGAGAGAGAAACGCATAACTTTATTGACAGAAATTGGAATTAAATAAATTCAAAGCTCGATGGATACTTTTAGCAAGAATTTATTCAACAATTAATTTCTTGTATCTTTTTTAGAAGATACAAGCAAATTGATACGATGCAATAACTTACTAGGGATCAAAACCTTAAACAATAAATTCTTATTCTATCACCAACAATTTAAAAAAACGAACGCAAAATCAATTAAATTTGCAAATCGTTCGTCTCGATTACACGTTACAAACGTTTTCAAAACATTTTGATACAAAACAGTCTTGAATTTTTCTCTCAATAATCGAAATAATTCCTCACACACACAATTGTAAGCGATGACTCTGTCTTCATGCAATCCCTATACATTTGTAGTTTATAATTTGCACAAGGATTGATAATAACGTTATTGCGATAAAAAAGTGCTGCTCATCTGCAATAATGATCGAGTCAAATATTCGTCTCGCTTGCCCATAAAAGGGGAAGAGAATGTGTTGTGAACATTTTTTCTAAAAAAAAGAAATTTTCCATGGAAAAAGAATGTGAACTGAAATAAATTCAGGGAAGTGCATTAAATGCGTTCTAAAATAACGAATATGTGAAAAGTGTTTCTGATAAGATGTCTTACTGGGGAAAAATATCTTGGACATTGCCATTACTACATTTTTACACGCTTACCTTATCATACAGTTTAACTGCCAATTTGAGGCCATCAAAACTTCACAGTGTAAACCTTGTTAAATTTGTTTGGGTCAGTGAGGTTAGGGTCAGGCTATGCCTCAGTTTTTCAAACGCTTTCATAAGAATTTTCACCAATAAGTTTGATGGTCTCATATTGGCAGATAAACACACTCTTATTGGATGTTTGTATGACATAGGTACGGAAGCCGAGAAGGGGCATAAACATTCCAAGCTCTTACTTGTCAAATTCTGGACAGTGTGCCGTTATGTGTTAATCACAGGAAAAATCGGACTTCCATATTACCGCAAAATAGATTTTAACTAGCAGAAATTCATCGTGTCATGACAAAGGTGCACGAAGGCAGTAAAGTAATTTCTGCGGACTTTGCGCCGTACACGGCTACTTAACGCGATGATTCATGGTTTTTGAAACTAATTTAAAAGCACTTTTCATGATAACTTCATCATATTTCGTTCCATTCTTCATTTCTATTTTAGCACGTGTTGTCGAAAGTGATTATTTCTCAATTACTAACTAAGCTTTCACCGAATAATGATCTCCTACGTGACAAGAAAAAACACACAAAAAGTTCTTTTTTCTTTCATTCCGATGATGTGGCGTCCTTTTTTTTCTTCTGTTATTATCTATGGCTTTTAAAATAAAGTTTCAGAGGAGAGACACAAGGGACTTAGGGAGATGAGGTTGTTGAAAGTGATGGCAAAACGGAATCCTATATTCTGTGAGATGAAAAACACAAAAAATGGTAGAACTTGTGGAGTACAAAGTTATTTTTCGTATTTTATACGTTAGATGTAGAGGAGGAGTACTAAAACTCTGGGTAATTTTTTACGGGTTTTTAATTTCAAAAATGATGTCTAGGCAACGAAAAATAAAATATTTTTGTGTGGCTTGCGGTTGTGAATTAAATGAAAAGCACGTTTTTTGTTTGATACACTTTCGCTAATGTTATTTTGCCTTTTTTTCGATCTGAATAGTTGCAAACGACGCTTCAGAGTTCCTATGGACAAAGCTACACCATGATGTATTTCCCTTAGGAACATCACAATAACTTGATATGAAAAATGTCTCTCGAAATAATATGTTATGAGTTCACGTTCGTTTTCTGCCTTGTTCAGTTTGCAAAAACAAAAATCTTCATTTTGAAATAAATTTCTTCGATTTTGAAAATTCTTTTTTCCGATTTCGAAATTCTTTTTTCGATTTGCAAAACTATTATACTGTCCCTTCTCGGCTTCCGTACAGATGAACTTCAAGATTTCACATTCATTTTGTAGCCAAACTCTGATTCCTTGTGACTTCTTGATATTCTTTGATGAAAAGATATTTCTTTTCGTGTATATTATTTTCAGATGTCGGTTTTAACGTCTTTCTAATATATTCTAACCAACCTCGTCCCCAGGGCTTATATCGAAAAAGGCAAGAAGCCCTGGGGACGAGGTTGTATTCTAACTACTCAATATTACGCATAAAGGCCGATTTCCATTCAACGCTTATGCCCGCGCGGACATAGAATTTTCCGAGCGGCCAAACAGCTGCAAATGGAAATCAAAAGACACGATTGGCTGAAATTATCAGCGGACGTCGGCGGGCTTAAAAAAAGTTAAAATTTTTTAACTTTATTTTTGATCGCTGTGCGGACATATCTACGCTTATGAATTAGCCAATGCGCATGCGTTCTACGTCACTCAGTGTAGATTACCTACGTCCGCGCGGTATATTTTGCTAAATGGAATATCGGCCTTAACTCGTTGAATTTCTTTTTAACGAGCGGCTATTCGTCATTTTGAAAAAATGAGGAGAAATATTGATGAAAGTCATAGACGTATGTGCAATTCACATATTTTTCTACTTTCTATGATTTTCCACAACGAGTGAGACACAACGATTCGTATAAACCCACGTTTAAAATCCAGTGAAATGATGAGAGGCGAGGTTTATGCCAAATAAACTTCAACATAAAAGATTTTAATAGTAGAATTGAAAGGTTTTAAAATTTAGCTAAAGTCTTTTTCTTTATACATTCATAAATATGCATCATTGGTCAGCGCGGGCAGTAGCTGATCTTTCCATCAGCATTCGTGTTCGTCTGTCCGTCCGAAAGTCCATAAATTTTTGTTCCCAGTAGTTGCAGGCTGATACCACTAAAAACACAAAATAGAGGCTATTTGTTGATCATGGCTTAATTCAGAATTGTTTGTTGATTCATAATTACAACTACTTTAACTACTTTATTAGGGTGAGTGTGGCCTCTCCATAAAAAAAAGGAGAAGTTTACGTTTCTGGCTGGAAACACGGATTAATATACTGCTTATGCAATTCTCAATAATTATGATCGTTATAAGTGATAGCTGTGATTAGCTGAGTTTCTTGGCTAGCTACTTAGGGCTGATATTGTGTTTGTGTTATTAAATTGGTCAGGATATATGAGAGCTCTGGCTACCTCAAGCCATCCTAATGGACTAGATCATGATTTCTGGGTGCGCCATGTTTAATGGCAAGTTTGTGAAAATAATACGCGCTCCGCTTTATCTTATAATTCGCGTACGAAACAGCCGTGGGAACGAAAAATTATTGTTTGAAATTCAAAACCCGACTTTCAATCATTTTATGATATTCTTCAAATGATAGCAAAAAAACTCAATTTTGACTTTTTGGGTTTAGTTCTTGTGGTAGAATATAATGACCCCTTAGAATATTTTCACCCTCTGTGGTTTACGCTTATGACCTGTTAGGTTTCTTTGTTATTGTTTGGGTCAGGGTTAGGGTTAGGGTTAGTCATAAGCGTAAACTACGGGGGTGAAAATATTCTACCGGTGTCATTATATTCATTCTAACTACAGTTCTCCTTAAAGAAGCTACTGCGGACGGACATTATTTTAAAATTGTATTCAATCAATATATTGAAGATTCTCCATGTTATTTGATAGAAATTATCAATAAAAATGTCTCGAGAATTTAGAAACGCGTTTTACCAGTACAAAAATCTGAGTTGACATCAAGAAACCAACCTCGATCCCAGGGTTTCTTGCCTTTTCGATTAAGAAACCCTGGGTTTGAGGTTGATCAGGAAACGTTTCGGCTGATAATGAAGAAATGGCAGCTTACCCAACTATCTCGAGAAACGAATTAATGGGAAAAAATGGCGTGTTTTTTGATACTGTATACCAAGGAATCCTTATTGAAAAAATGTCACAATATGGAGTAAATATCGAGGAACATGATGTTTGATAGACATGTTTGCGTTTTCAGCAGGATGACGGAAGATCGAAAAAAGGTGGCCTGCAGAAAATCTATTTTTTGGACTTCTGTTGTTCATCATGTTTTTTAATAAACTAGAGTGGATGTCACTTCTCAACTTGTAAAATATACAGATGTACACAGTACAGCACTTTATACAAAAGGATCTCTCTCATCTTTGAATGTATCTCACGATGTTATGACCATGAACTCGGAAACTTACCACTGGAAACGCACTTTCCGCTCTTGTCTCAAACAAAAAGTGATTTTCAATTTTCATGATTTAAAACATAGGACCTGGTTATGCGTTTCCTTCATTATTATCACCTCAAATTATTATCTTATTATCACGTCAAAATGGGCATGCTTGTTTAAACTTTATGGAATTGAATGTTGGTACAAAGTCGCTTGCACCTTTACAACAATCTAGTGCCCAGGTTGGCTTTAGCTAAGAATGAAATGGCATCAATTTTAATGTAGATTTGTCATAATTTTAACACGCAACATAACTTGTCACATTGTGATGATCTGACCTGAAAACGTGGCAATTCATTCAAACCATGTACTTCCAGCGTGAAGCAATCAGATAATGGAATCGAAATAAAGTTTTCCAAACACATTATAACCAGAAAATATACATTACTTCAAGCACGTGTATTTATAGCTGAAATATCAAAATCCATAATTTTATTTCATAATTACACTTCATAAATAATGTTTTCTAAACGGGTAAAAAGTTTTGCAATATATTAGAAAATTTCACAAAATACATATAAACAAACCAACATCTGAAATTTCAGTTCTTTAAAAATTGGAAAAATAATCAACTAAGAATACCTTATGGGAGAAAAACCTGGTAAAGGTGACCAGGTTGGACAGTTGCGCCGGTTTTTATTTAAACCGACAATTTCCCTGACTTGTGTTTAATCCGGTAAAAAGTCTTGGAAAATAAGGTACATTCAAAATATTTCAAAAACATGCGACTTTGCGGAACTTTTCGCTACCGTAAAAACAGTTAAAGGTGGTTCGAACTAATAACGCACTTAGTAACATTTAAAATTTTCCCTGATGGAAAATTATAACGGTTTT